>WBMW01006379.1:286984-297098 GCA_013396635.1 Penelope pileata
AAAAAGAAAAACAAAAACCCGGTCCTTACTTCACTGCTGGGGTAGCAAAACTTAGCTGCTCACAGGAAAGCCTCACTTTGGGAAGCTGATTAACTGGCTCAACAGCAGTCCTTAAAGGGTTGTAGTGAATGGTACTACATCTAGCTGGTGGATGGTCACCAGCAGTGTTCTCCAGGGCTCAATTCTAGGGCCAGCTCTGTTCAATATTTTTATCAATGACCTGAATACTAGAGTGGAATGCATCCTCAGCAAGTTTGCCAATAATACTTAACTGGGAGGTGCTGTTGACTCCCTGATGGGACAGAGGTCTGGCAGAGGGATCTATACAGACTGGAGCAATTAGCAGTGTCACGAAGTTCAATAAAAGGTTCTGCACCTGGAATGGAGGTATGGACTGGGAGGTCAGTGGCTGGAGAGTAGCTCAACAGAAAGGGATGTGGGGATGCTAGCAATAGAAGTCGCAAGAGCCAGTGATGAGCCCTGGCAGCCAAGATGGCAAATTACACTTTAGATTACATTAAAGACAGCCAGACAGACAAAGGATGTGGTGATTTTCTCACTGTATTTAGTGTTAGCGTGGGTTCACCTTGAATATTGTTATTAGGATGTTAGAAGGTGTCTTAGTTTCTAACAGAAGTTACTTCTCTCACAGTGTCTGCTATGAAGCTGTGTTTTGTTCCCAGAAGAGAAACAACTGATAACACCTGGCAGTGTTGAACACAGCCAAGGACACGTTTTGTTCCTCAGTGAAGCAGTTAGAAGGCATAAGGAGCTGGGAATTGGGAGGGGACAGGACCAGGGCAGCTGACCCAAACTGACCAAAGAGCTATTCCATACCACATCACATCATGTGATTTTTATGGAAGAGGAATTCTTTTTGCTCGGAGGGAGGGGCTGCTGGCCGGTTTGGTATCGTTTGTTGGTCCCTTGCTTTGTGTATTATTTATTGTTTCTTATATATATATATATATGTACTGGTATTTCTTTTATTCTCTCTGCTGTCTTAGTAAATAGCTTTTATCTCAACCCATGAGTTCTACCGTATTTATTCCTTAATTCTCTCCCCCATCCCACTTGGGAGGGTGGAGGGTGAGCGAACAACTGTGTGGGACTTAGCTAGGTCAAACCAGGACAGAAGGTCATAGAACATGTCCAGGGGAGGGCAACTAAGCAGGTAAAGGCGCTGGAAGACATGTCCTAAGGAGAAGACTGGCTGAGAACCCTTGAGTTGTCTTGGCTGGAGAAAAGACAGCTAAGAGGTAACCTCATGCTTTCTATAACTTCATGAGGAGAGAGCTCCAGGGTATTATGTACTCACAACTACATTAACATGAGTGCTCAATTAGTTTGGTATATGTAATAATGGTGATTAATATTATGTAATATTTAACCAGTAGCAGAAAGTGTGTTTTCAATATTTAGCAAAGTTCAATTTTACAATTTGAAATTGGCCTAAATTTCAGTCTTCTAAACACTTCCAATCACAATGATCTCTAATGCTGTAAGCAATAAATATGTACACATTTTCAGCTGCAACGTTGCATCTGAAAAATTATCTGAACACATAAATTAGGCATTTTTAAGTGTATAGGATTTGTTTGAAGGTATACCATAACACCGTAATATCTTTGTAACATGCTTATCTCCTAAACTATACATTGAAAACAAAACTCACACTTTCGTAAAAACTATTACTACTCACTGTTGTAAGTGATGTTAAATCCACGACCTGACATTGAATGATCAGCTTGAAACTCCAGACGCAAAATATGACCATTACTGGTAAGATGGGAAGGAACTTCAGCACCAGTAAATGTTCCTATTATGGGGGAATCTGACGAGTCACCATCTTTAATTGCAAGGAAGTCAAACTGAGATTCCAAGTCAAAGTCATTAAAAGAGAGATGGATTCGGCTCCCAGGATCTGAAATTATTGTCCAGATACAATTTAAATTATTCCCATATCCTTCTGGATAATCAGGTGAAAGAACGGTTCCCATCGGTGCAGTGAAATTGGAAAGGCAAGGAACTGCCAAAAAAAGAGAGAAAGAAGTTAGACTCAAACATTTTAAGAAGCATTTATTTGATTACAATGCTTTGTAAGAGTTGCTTAAACTTGCTTATTATCTCAACAGTATAATTTAGTATTTTTTTTTTTGAATCTTCTTATCCTCTTTCCTTCAGTAAAACTCTCTCTCAAGCAGAGTCCCCAGGTAGTAAAGAACATTCTCATTATACTGGAAAGTTACAGTGTGTTCATGTGCTCCTTAATCAGTTGGCATCGCTTATATTTTCATTAGGGAACTGTTTAGGTGAACAGACCTCTCACTGAGCACATTATAAAGTCAAAAGGTCAGCAGTACCCTTATCATTTGTCTTTCACGTAAAAGCACAAGAAATTAACTACCCTCAAAGAGACGAGTTGTTTTGCTGTTATCAGGACAATATTTTATATTTTCAATCATTTCAGTTAAATCAAATTGCAAAGATGAGAACAGCTGATTGCACTCTGAATATATTTGATCTGTATAACTTTAGTGGAAATCACAGAATCACAGAACCATAGGGGTTGGAAGGGACATCTGGATGTCATGTCAAACTCCCCTGCTAAAAACAGGTTCCCTAGAGTAGGCTGCACAGGAAAGTGTCCAGACAGGGTTTGAATATCTCCAGAGAAGGAGACTCTAGAGACTCATAACCTCTTAGAGCAGTTTGTTCCAGCTTTGTCATCCTCAAAGCAAAAAAGTCCATTCTCATGTAGAAATGCAACTTCCTGTGTTCCAGTTTGTGATCATTGCCCCTGGTTCAATTGCTGGACACCACCAAAATGAGCTTGGCCTCATCCACTTGACACCCACCCTTAAGGTATTTGTATAAGATCCCTCTCAGTCTTCTCCAGGCCAAACATTCCCAGTTCTCCCAGCCTTTCCTCACAAGGGAGATACTCCAGGCCTCTAATGATCTTTGTAGCCCTCTGATGAACTTTCTTTATTACCTCCCTGTCTTTCTTGTAATGGAGAGCCCAGAACTGGACACAGTACTCCAGATGGGCCTCATCAGGGCAGAGTGTTAAGAAATAAAATTGTTGCTACAGATACTTATCATAATGTTAGCTTTACTTATGCCGTATAATGTAACTGATAGAACTATAAATGTCTGTGATCATTTAAGTACTAAATTATATTCAGATATAACACTTGGGGAAAAATCTGTAAATAATTTAAACTCCTGATTACAGTTCAGCAACTGCTAATCTAAAGAAATAGATTAATTTATTTGAGTAGGTGTAAAAAGCGTATTGTACATAGAAAATCCATAGATTCCTATTGAAAATATATTCCTATTAGAAAAATGTTACAGCAAATCATATAAAGACGATACAATTAATTTTAAAAGAAAAAAATTATTTTAGCAGATCTAGAATGTGTATTGGGAATAGCCTTTAGGAAAACATGCTACTGAACAAAAGCAAATTCATCCTGTGTGAAGAAAGAGTTACATATTGCTAACTTTGTAATCAATCATAAAGAAAATTATATATAAAGGAAAGCATGCCATAATGTTATGTATTTTAAAATAACAAAAGTTTTGGTACATACAAATGCAAATTGGTATGTTTGCAGACCACTGGTTGTTTTCTTGGCAAATTATAGATTTTTCTCCAATTAATTCAAATCCAAACTGACACTCAAATCTTAAAACATCCCGGTTGGAAAATCCATCTCCTTCTCTGATACCATACAACGGTGTTCCAGGATCACCACAGCTTTCCTTTTCAATTTCTGTTAAAAAAAATAAATTATTTCTAGAAGAATAAAACAAACTCCCTGAGAATATATGCTCACATGTAGAACATAACTTCATATTATAAGGAAATGAAGAATATCTAAATAACAATTGCTGAAATGCACCACTGAGTCTGATTCTATTCTCTGTCTTCTTAGGGAGGAAATTCTGTGTAAGGATCCTGGAAAAATCAGAGCTTTGCGTTGATAGGGTAGTTCAAATTAAAATCAAATTAGCAAAAACTATTTATATGGGTTTCTTTAAAATCAAGCAAAATGTCACCTGCAGAATGTGAGTGCTTAAAATGAAAAACGCAACAGCACCCCATTGAGTCAAACACTGTCCACATTCCAATATGGCTTAAACACATGAGCTAACGAAAGAGGAAAAAAAGAAAAAGAAAAAAGAGAGAGTCGTAACATGGAAAGAATTGCCCAAAGTCAAAGGAGGCAATACATAAGTATATATACACATTTATATAAATTTATATATACAAAAGAACACCATGTACACACATGAAGACATAACTTCTCTATTCTCAAATAAACTTTCATGTCTACTGACCTAAATGGAAAATTGTTACAATATTCTCTAGAATTAGAATCTTATATCCTTAACTTCCAGTGGATGTTACAAGCATGGAATGATCTTCTAAAATGCATTCTCATCCATAAACATTTCAAAAGTGCATCAGACGGCTCAGGCTGGAAGGGAGCTCAGGAGGTCTCCAGGATAGGCTCAAAGCAGATTCAGCTCTCAAGTCCGATCAGGTTACTCAGGGCTTTCACAGAATGGCTTAGGTTGGAAGAGACCTCAAAGATCATCTGGTTCCAACCCCCTTCCATGGACAGGGTTGTCAGCCACTAGATTAGGCCGCCCAGGAACCTATCCAACTTGGCCTTGAACGTGTTCAGGGATGGGGTATCCACATCATCTCTGAGCAACTTGTTCTAGCACCTTGCCACCCTCTAAGAAAAGAATTTCTTTCTAACAGCAAACCTAAATTTCTCCTCTTACAATTTAAAGCCATTCCCCTTTGTGCTATCAATGTCAGACTGCGTAAAAAGTCACCTCCTGTTTCTAAGCTCCTTTCAAGTACTGGAAGGCCACAATGAGGTCTCCTTGGAGCCTTCTCTTCTCCAAGCTAAGCAATCCCAACTCCTTCTACCTTTCTTCATATGAGAGGTGCTCCAGTCCTCTGCTCATCTTCATGGCCCTCTTCTGGACCTGCTACAACAGCTCTGCATTTTTCTTATACTGGGGGATGCAGGCCTGGACACAGTACTCCAGACGGGGCCCTTACAAGGGCAGAGTAGAAGGAAACAACTACTTCCCTCACCCTGCTGGTAATCCCTATTTTGATGCAGCCCAAGACACCGTTGGCGTTTCAGGCCACCAGAGCACACTTCTGGCTCACATTCAGGTTTTCATCCATCATGACCCCCAAGTCCTTCTCAAAAGAGCTGCTGCTGATGCGTTCTTCTCCTAGTCTGTAGTCATATCTAAGATTCCCCCAACCTAAGGTCAACTACACCCTGATAGAGGTTTCTCACAGAATATGTGCTAGACAAAAGATGTATTTATATACACTTTTATTTTCTTTTGGGGCTACTACTCTGATGGATCTGGGCCAATTGTTTTCCCTAATTATTAGGAGGGCTGCTGAGAAAGTAATTCTGCCTACTTCATTATGTTGGCAGACGAAGTCAGAGGCAGATATTGGTTGTATGGCAGCAGAGATTGAACCTTCCAGACCATATTATGTTACATTTTGTTGCTGTGTAATAGATGGCAGCATTGAGGTAGTCTGACAAAGTGACCTCTGACATGGAAGCGTGTATGAAATAAAGGGAGTAACTGAATTTCTCGATGAGGAACAAAATGCACCTGCTGACATTCATAGACACTTGCTCAGCATTTACAAGAGACAGATGTCAGCATAGTGAGACAGCAGATGGTGCATTACAACAACGTAAAATACAAGTCACATTTCAGATGGCCATGTACAGCTGTCGCATCACAAAATGAAGAGTATCTTTATCAACTCATCCACAAGAATCAGCTAATGGTGGTGTCTATGTTGAAAAATAGTGCTCTGTAGCTGAGAATTTATCAAATAGCGTTATTCTCTCTGCATCTCTTGTAGTTTCCACATAAAGAAAAGGCATTACTTTTGAAATGACCTACATATTTTACCCTAAATAGCAAGACTTTCCATGCCTTTTGTCACATTTGATGACTATAGTTGATAGTAAGCTTGTTCATCTTGTCTTCTACACGACGTCCCTACTAAAAAATAATTGATTTTTCATTCCAAAAAATTCTTACGTGGAATATAATTGACAGGAGTTATTTGGGAAATAAATACTATTTTTCTTTATGTTATGTACATGAGAGACTATATTTATAGGCTTATTTCACTTTTATAAGCATAATTAAATTGAATGTTGTTTGAATGACAGTTTTAAATGAAATAAAGCATCCTTAAACTCTTCACATTTACAGCAAACTTTCCTTTATTACTTTAATCTTTTCTGCACACCTCGCTTACATACTACATTCTGTAAATTTCACATCAGCATCAGTTCGTTTTTGAATTTGAAGCAGAATTATTTTATCACATGGTTCTTCCTGAGAGTAGAAATTATAGTTTTGTTGGATTTAACTACAAATAGCTTTTGGATTTGTTTACAGAATGGCAAGAGGAACTTTATTTGAAAAAGACAAGAAAACATGCTTATGAGGCTTTTGTCAGATAATAACATTTCAACACCATGATTTTAGGACAGAGCACTGTTTCATCTTTGCTTGAATTCACAAAAAGGGGCAAATGATATTCATATTCAGATTTTTTTTTTATTTTTTATTTTTTTACTACTAGGTCTGCAACACTGCTTCAGCTTCCTCTCGCTGAATATCTTTCAGTAACTGAACTTTGCCCAAACGGATCCTAAGTCTCATTTACTGTTCAACTTGCACTAACTCCTTTGCAATTAATGATTATAATTAAAAATATATTTTATGATTAAGATTAGTGGAAAAGGCAGTAGATTTTAATATAGCTCACTGAAGAATGTCATCATTATACACCTTTTTTTTTTAAACAAATGTATGAAACAAAAATATTCTTGGAAACATCAATATGATTCAAGAAATAGCAGTGAGAAAGAAAAAGGCCAGGAATACAGCTTGAATTTTCATATAATGAAACCATGTTTCCATATAATGTACAAGTCTAACGAAGTTGAAATTCACAGAAAAGTTGTTATAGAGTAGATTTTAGTGTTTTAGTATTTTTGTATTCTACAATTACTAAGAGATATTGCATAATGTAAGTATTTGGAATAAGTCTATTAGGTATAATGACTTTTTGAAAAGTAAAAATTCATCTTAACACACACATATTAGCATTTCATTTTATTTTTGGTTACTTTGTTTCTACGTTTTGTGGGTTTTTTTAGTTATTAATTATTCTGCTTTTCAAGATTTTCAGTTCAATCTGGATACATAAGAGATGACTAGGACTTTGCAGTCCATAAGACCAGCATTGCTATTTGAAACTGAGGAAAAAAATGAATCCTGATATTATTAGACGGTCTTTTCTTTCTTCGTAGTCTACTCAGAAAAAAAACCTCTTTGTAATCATAATTAGGTTATTTAATGTGTTAATGAGTTAGGCATGATCCTCTCAAGTTTAAAGCTCTAAGAAGAGCAACAAAAACACAATCAGCTTGTTTTCAGAAATTACTTCAAGTCTCCATTGGAAGTATAGAAATCAAAACAGCACAATCTGTTACAAGTTCTGTTGACATCATAACACAGAGATACACTAACGCTTTCAGCATAAACCCTTCTTTCCCTGTCATTCCCAGCCTGTTTCTAAGGCCAATGCCTTATCTTGAGAAATGAAAAGGAGGAAGGAAATCAGCTGTGGCTAAAATATGTAGGTTACTCTGAAAATAATGCCTCCTTTTTGTTTTCATGGAAACTACAGCAGCTAAACACAGTACAAATGCACTATTTGATACAGCAAATTATCAGCTACAAAACACTGTTTTTCAACATAGTCACCACCCTAAGCCTATTCATGCAGATGAACTGATCAAGATGCTCTTCATTTTTTGATGTGGCAGGTATGCATGGCCATTCAGAACATGGCTTGTGAGTTTGTGATCCCAATACGCTGAATCAAGCTTATAATTGCTATTGTATTTCCTGACAAGAAATATCTGAAAGAGAAATTAATATAAGACAAGAAAAAAGCAATAAAGAAATATAAAAATCTAATTTTGATTAAAATTACCATCTTCCTTTGTGCATCTCGCTGAAGGTTTCTATAGATTTCTAGTCAGTGGAGCACTAAAGTGAGAGCTCAAAGATACAGTAGCTACTAGTACAGGGATATCAATATAGGAAAGTTATTTTTGTCTTATTCTGTTTTTGAAAACAAATTCTAGAGGCGAATAAATGAGCCCTGTGGAAAAGAAATAGTGACTTACTACATGAATGCAGTTTGACAGAGAGACACTAGAGTTAGGATTTGTCTATCTTATCCTCCCCACAATTCAAGGGAAAAATAAAAAAAGAATGTGATTAAGGGAAAACCGTTTTGAAGGAAAAGTGATTACTGCTTCACAGTGGAAAAGCACATGCTGGAGACTTGAAAAGACTTCAGCAGAGATTCAAAGAAATCTATAGTAGTTCATGGAAGTATTAGTCAAAGACCAACTGATCTTTAACAACATTTTAGTTTAAAGTCTGTTTTTTGTTTCACTGACCACATAAACAGAAGTAAAACAAAATTAGTTTTATAATTATTAAAACTGAATTTGAATTTATTACACGTTATTTGTTTCAACAAAGCAACCTAATAATAGTAAGTAAAAAGAAACATTTTGGTGTTTAATCCAAGAAGAATGAAGCTGGCCATTTGATACTTGAATTTTCCATAGCAAAAATCACAAATATTCAAGATTGTATGTAGACACACTGGAATCTTACATCACAATGGGGAAAATTACATACAATCACACTTTCAAGCACAAAGATATGTACAATTTATATACACAAAACTGAATACATAGCATGTATCTAATTGGATTGTGAAATTACCATACTAAAGTTCCCACTGTAGGGCTTTCTTACTCAAAAACCTAGGAAAATATATTGGTGTATTTGTACAATTTCCTTTCACAAAGCATGAAGAAATCAGCAATAGTATACTCACCTATCTTGTCTTGAACATTAGAACTTAAATCATACAGAGAAAATTAGTCAAAAATCATAAAGCAGGAAAATAGAGAACTTTTGAAATAAAAACATTTCTTAGTGTCAATTAGGATGATAAATAATGCAAGCAGTTGGTAAATCATGTCATCTTCACATTATCTATAAGAATTTTAAAGATACATAACAGACAAACAGCTATGAACCTATTTCAGTGGGATTTTAGACTTTGCTTTTGAGTTTAAATGGGAAAAGATTGTATGAGGTTTAGTCATATTTAAATGAAATAGAGATCAGATATTGCTACAATGAATAAACAAAACAGAAAGCAATTTGAATGACGTTACAGGTTACATCTTCTTGTATAGCTATATCCATGTTACTTCATATAAAGGAAATAGTTCTGTGTATTAACTGTTACAACATGAGTACTCTTATAAGCAAAGGATAGAAATCATTTACAAAAGGAAAAAGTTTCAGTTGTATTTTAAAGGTTATCAACATTCTTGCTTCATTCTAGCCATAAGATTTTTCTACAGATTCCATGTCTTAGGAATGTCTGACACAAAAATATTGCTGTTTTAATCACTATTATTATACAGAAAAATTATTGCAATTTATTTAGCCTCAATTCTAATCACATGTCCTGGTTTGACCTAGCTAAGTCCCACACAGTTGTTTGCTCACCCTCCCCCCTCCCAAGTGGGATGGGGGAGAGAATTAAGGAATAAATACGGTAGAACTCATGGGTTGAGATAAAAGCTATTTACTAAGACAGCAGAGAGAATAAAAGAAATACCAGTACATNGTACATTTTGTTTTCTGGCTTCATTTTGGTTTGTTTTCCAGAAAGACAGGTAAGAGAAATTTGCTTTTGAAGTGTGGCAACTTTTCTATCAAAGCACAAGTTTGAGGAGGGAGGATGAATCCTGCATTGAGTGAAAATACTGATGGGCTAGAAAAAAATCTGTATCAAAGCCAAGAAAAGGTGCACTCCACAGTGCATCCAGTTGTGCCTGAATGCCCTGGGTGAGAGAGTCATTACAGTGTGCTGCAGCACCTTCTTTGTGCTCCTGGGTGTCCTTACAAAAAAAAAAAAAAA
>WBMW01006380.1:274-242806 GCA_013396635.1 Penelope pileata
TGACAGCTGTCTGAACATGAGACAGTAATGTGCCTAGGTGCCATCCTGGCTCGTATCAGGAACAATGTAGTCAGCAGGACAAAGGAGGTGATCCTCCTCTTGTATTCAGTGTTGGTGAGACCTCAACTCAAATATTATGCTCAGTTTTGGGCCGCTCACTACCAAAAAGATATTGACGCCCTAGTGCATGTCCAAAAAAGGGCAACAAAGCTGTTGAAGGGTCTGGAGCACAGTCTTATGAGGAGCAGCTGAGGGAGCTGGGATTGTTCAGTCTGGAGAAGAGGAGGCTCAGGGCAGACCTTATTGCTCTCTACAACTGCCTGAAAGGAGGCTGTGGTGAGGCGGGGGTCAGCCTCTTCTCCCGGATAACAGTGATAGGGTGAGAGGGAATGGCCTTAAGTTGTGCCGGGAGAGGTTCAGGTTGGGTATTAGAAAAAAATTATTCTCAGGAAGATTGATAAGTCATTGGAACAGGCTGCCTGCAGAAGTGGTGGAGTCACCATCCCTGGAGATGTTCAAGAAATGTGGAGATAGGGCAACTAGGACATGGTTTAGAAGGCATGACAGCAATGAGTTAATTGTTGGTCTTGACGATCTTAGTGGTCTTTTCCAATATTAATGATTCTATGATAAAAACTTTTGGTTCTGTTTCACAAATGTTAGCTGTCCATGGCAAGCATCTACTTTTTAATAAACAAGCTCTGAATTTAGACTTCCTTTACTGTATGGAAGAAAAAGAATTGCAGTAATTTATGCCTCAGAAACTTTTTTTATTGTTGTTGTTGCATTATTTGGGTTTGTGTCAGAAAAAAAAAAATACAGTGGTTGACTCAATTGCCTAGATAAAGTAATGAAATTCAATATACCATCTCAGCAGTTCCTTCTATTTACACTTATTGATCATAAGTGAAATTCTGGCTTCTAAAAAGCAGCATGCATCTAAAAAATTCATCATACCCTATGAAACCAAGAGCAATCAACATAGGGAATTAAAAGCACAGTGTACTGACTTCTTGATTTAAAAAAGGAAAGAACTAGTAGAATAATGAAAAGCTGTTAATTATGACCAAGTATAAAAGATCAGAGACCCCCAAAATTTGAATTTATTTTCAGCAATCATAAAACAGAACTCTTTATGTCAAAAAAATGTAATTCTATTTACAGTCTCTCACAATCCTATTCCTAAACCTACAGTGGAGGTATTTTTCTCAAAATTCTGTCAACAGGAACAAACTGATTGTATGAGATCCTGATCTATTGCTTCCTGAGTCAGACAATGCACTCTTGCATTTTGTGAAGGTAAATTGGAAAACGTGAATTTTAAAGGGTCTCAGAATCTAAAAAGCAAAAACAATCTTGGATACAACTACTGTTAAAAGATTGTATTTTATAACAATCACATGGTCCTAGGAATCTTATGGAACATGTAATTCAAAAATCCAGTTGTTAGTGCATATGTGACTGCATAACAAAGAGCTTATTTGGAGGAATGTGAGATAGATTTCAACAACTTTGAATTTAAATGGTTAATGCTGTACCAAAGTTTATTTTGGTATTTGACCTTAAGCTTCACTCAGTGATAAAGAGGGTTGATGTGAGGAATGAGTCAAAGGGAAGAAAGTGACTGTGCCTGGAGGCACACTGCCCTGGTAAGCTGCCTAGACCTGTAGCTATTTCATTCATTCTTTCTTCCAGGAAATTGGTTTAAAGGCTCTTCCCATTTGTGAGCCTATCATTCTTTTTTTTTTCTTAGGAGTGTGAATATTTGTGAGGAGAGCTTAAACACGTTGAGTAAACTGCATCACAGCCAGTTACCTTTGACAGACTAATCTGAAACAGCACATGTACCCCAGCTATTGGAATTCTATAGCTTGAAAACTACTAAGAGTGTGCAGTGTTTGTCTTTCCTTTGCAAATGTGTCTTTCCTGATATTACTCTCCTGACTGTCAGCAAGTTTAGGGTTATGTAACTGCAGCATTTTTAAGGCATATGCTTTGCTCTGCTATCATCGTAATAGTCAGCCCCAGTGGATTTTTTCCCCAGCTCTCAGAGTGATCCAGTGTGGGAAAAGGAACACACATGCTAATCAGAGGAGACAAGAGTCAAATAACTTGCCTTCAGTTATCTAGTAAATCAGGCAGAAAGCTTGGAATAGAATAGTGATTCCTTCTCTCCTATTTCTTTGCCTTAAAGGCTTTAGTTAAATGCCTAACAGCAAAGGTTTTCTACAAATTAGATTTGTGTTCTCTTCAGTTATTGACTAACCCGTTGTGATGTGTCAAAGGATTATGAATCTACCTAGACATATGTAGCAAGAGAGGAACTCTGAAGATAAGACCATTTCTCATGCATATTTTGTTCATAAAAATAAAACAGAAAAATGAATTTAAAGGCAAAGATTGCATTCTGATCAGATTTTTTTGTTCTTTTTAGTATTTCTGTGTCTCACTAAAGATGAACCAGGGAGGAAACACTACAAATTCATGCTGTTCATTCAAAGCTTGAAAATTAGAATTAAGAAGCACACTGGTGTAACTATTATGTGCAGTTTGCCCGAGAAACTCAAAGGAGAGGGAGAAGTGATGGAATAACATGCCATGTGTCTAATCCAGCTTGAGCAAACTGGCTATATTTCACCATCATTATATCAAAACAGAAGTGTGTCTGCTTTATGATTCACTGCCTAAGTCCCTGTTTGTTAACTTTTGATCTTGTATTAAGCCTATCCGTACCAGGTCTATGTGCCTTGAAACGACATAAAGCTTGTTCAGGATGTTATTATAATTACTGTACTGCTACAAAACACTGATTCATATCTGTATTGTTTACAGGCCTCTGACAATGCTATTAGTTCAGTACATAATTTAGTAGTAAGTTAATAAAGAGACTTTCACCTCATTAGGTAAAACATGCTTGCTTTACAGTTGCAAATTACATCACAAATTGTTGACTGATCATTCTGTCCTGGTTTTTGTTAGGAAGTTTGATCTTATTAACTGTGTTTGTCTGTGCATCTGTGCATATCGCTTTTTGCGCTACTGTGATATAAAAGATAGAATTATTGTAGGGGACCTACATGAAAAAAAGGCGGGTCACAAAACCAAAATTGAATTTTTAGGTATTCTTTAAATTGATCATTGGTCACTGTGACTCAAGTTTTAAATTATCAACCTATACTTCTTTTCGTCAATGGAATATGTTACCATTAAATTCTCTTTTCAGCTGCTTTCACTTCACTTTTCTTTTACTGAATCTTTTTTCTTTTTCCCCTACATGAAGCTTGCACTCCTTATTCAGTACTACAGTGCCTCGATATGTCTCTGAATTTGATTGTACTTCTGCTTTTTCTACTTTGAAAATAATTTAATAGGGTGCAAAAAGAATCTCTTATGCTGTGTAAGAAAGAAGTGGTAAATTATGTTTTAACAGATGAATTCTCAGGTAAACAAAATAGAATTTAATAGGAAGAAAAGCCATGGTTTTTCTCTGTCTTGTGGACTCAAAACTGATGGATTTGAATGACCTCTTTACAGAAAATAATGATGGACTTTTTTGAAGAGGTTTTTATGGTGTTTTGTTTGTTTTTGCACTTGTTTTTAACATAAAAGATTATTTTCTTCTGCCAGTAATTTTCTGAGCTATCTTCCACTAACTGAAATCACCGCTTGTGAATAACGCTTAACTGAAGTAGAACCTTATTAGTTTTATAAAGCCCTTTGCATGAGGTGTTTCATGCAGTAGTACTGAACTGGTCAACAGGGCTCTTTAGCAGCCATCTCACCAGAAAATTCAATAGCTCCAGAGTGCTGCAGCAGCAGAACAGCACTGTGTAGTCAAATCCAAGTGATTATTTCATCAACATGTTTGTACTGCTACTGCAGTTATGAATTGAAATAGCTCAGTGATAATTCATCTGGTGTAAGAAGCCTTCTGTGGTTATACACCTTAGTAATCATTAGCTCTCTATGGAGTGTTGCATTAATCAAGGAAAAAATATTTCACATCTGTTCCTATGCTCAACAGGTGTAACCCTCTGGGGTTCTGCTGAATTTTTCATTTATTTCAATTCCCACTGAATCTGAAAATAAGATTTTGGATGAAAAGGGAATTGTCTTAAGCTATCATAAAAAAAAAAAATTTAAGTTTCTTATATAAACAGCAAAGGTTTGATTCCAAAACTTTGAAGAAAAAGCTTGATTGGCTTTTTCTTTCTGACAACTAAAACCAGAAATGCTAATGCACAGTGAGACAGAGAGTCTGTTATTTCATGCACTGTGTAAACTCTTGGCTGAAGCTTGAATAAACACTTGGACTTTCAGACTACAGCCAAACTGTATTTCCTGACTGTTCCTGATCTCTGTTGGCACATTCCTCACTCCGCTCTTACTACAAAAGTTAGAGCAGGAGTTTAAAATGTATTTCCTCATTGCATACAAGTTTTGATATCAACCTTGTGAGATGTGAGAGGTTTTTGTTTGGATGTGTTGTTTACAGTGTGCCCTTCTGCATGTTACTCCGAGTCATGTCAGTGCAAAAAGCAATATTTTTTTTTTTACTTGCTCAAAGCGCATAGCCTAATGGCACTGATGTTCTGAAGCTGCTGAAGTTTCTTCTAGAACTTGAAATACATGTTTTCTCCCCTTTCATTTTTTTTAATGCTACACCTTTGTTTGGAATAACTCTTCTTAATCAAACCCAAGCGGAAGGGAGTGTTTTCTACTTGTTAGTGCAAGTGCCTGGGAGGCAGGACCGCGTAGTTTTCTTCTCAGCTTGCTACGCCTGATCTGTGGTAACACTTTTTTTGTACTAAAGTTTCCCCATTTGTAAAATAAGCATAGTGATCATTATCTTTGCCTCACAGGGCTTGTTATGAAGCTTAAACGAGTTCATAT
Organism: Penelope pileata; assembly: GCA_013396635.1. Classification (NCBI taxonomy): domain Eukaryota; kingdom Metazoa; phylum Chordata; class Aves; order Galliformes; family Cracidae; genus Penelope; species Penelope pileata. Next base: position 5,168 of record WBMW01006380.1, read on the forward strand.
TTGCAAAGCTCTTTGAGCGCCAAAGATGAAAAGTGCCTGTAAAAATACTGAACATGGAATTGCCTTCTGGGTTATCTGTTGTAACTGGTTTTCCTGCACAAACCTGAATATGTTTCAGACAGCACTAGTGTCAGCTGGGAGGATTTTAACCACAGGTGAGGAGTAACCAAGCAGTTTGGTGCACTTAGCAGCCAAGGTGTGCCTTGGTCCCAAGGAAGCACCTTGGCCTTCCCCAGGCCAAACTCACAGAGGCAGCACTGGAGGCTGCGCAGCACCAGGTCTCGAAACCCCCTCGTGGCACTGGAGCCAGCCAAACCGGAGGACTCGGAGGGTAAGTGAGGCCTGGAAGATGTCCCTGCCCTCCTCCACACCTATGGAGACTGGCCTGGGGCATCTTCCACTACCTGCAGAGCAGCCTGCAGCTGGGAGGAGCTTTGCAGCTTCCTGGTGCCTCCTTCATTCATCTCAGACTTTACAGGGTTTTGTTTTCCTTTTCCATTTCTCTATCCCAACACCTTCCTCTCACAACATCCCACAGCTACCTACACCTCTTTTTTCTCCTCCTTTGCCTCTCCTCTGTCCCACTTTGGCCTCCAGCTTTGAAGGCAGACCCAAATATTCATTCTGTGAGCAGAAGTTTTCCTTCTGGCCACCATTAGAGGCTGCTGTCTCTGCTGGCTGCCAGAGCCACCCAGATAAAGCGGAACTGCTGACAGAGCCCGGACACGCTCGGAGTTTCAGCGCTCAGTTGCTAGTGGCAGTAGTGTCAGAAGGAAAGCATCGTACAAGGCAGTGGCAGGAGACAAGACGCAGAGAGACTGAGGATAACTGGGGAGTTAGAGAACGGACGAAGGAATGGAAAAATGTGGTAAGAGCTAAGGATACCAAAGCTGAGGATCGAGCTGGATAAGAAATGGAAAGGGTGGGGGGAGCAACTTAATTTTTTGTTATTATTTTTGTGAAATGACTTGCTATATATAGGCCGTGTGAAAGAGATTAATAAAGAAAATTTGACTAAAGTTTGAGAATGTGTTGCAGGGAAGCCTCTTGTCCACCCTCTGTTCCCCCTCCCCATCCTGCCCTCCCTGTCTACATGCAGCTGCCTGCTTCCTCTGCTGTCCCCTTGCTGTCACGAGATGGCAACCAAAATCAAACATTTAAACAAATATGTGGGCTCATCAGACCTAGCGGCTGATTGATTACTTGCTGGGTGTTTGGTCAGTGGTTGCTAACTTTATTTGGCAGAGCTACTGACCTCAGTCACCTCACTCATGTGTCTGCTCTACCCTATTTCAGATCTATTGTTTTCAGTAATATTGTACTTGGTTTCAAGTAATGTAAGGCAGGAATTTCAGGTCTAATTAGTACAAAATGATCGTTTATGGGTGGAAAAGTGTTTGTGTTTGTCTTTTATCCTGGTGTGTCTCATGAAGGAGATAATTCATCCCCAGTCCAGCTGTTTTACCTTGGAATACGTTTGTGGATTACAGTCCCTAAATCTGCTTGAAGTTGATCTTGCTTATTCTGGGGGAAGGGAGTCTATCTTATGCAGGGAATGTCTGAAAAGAACAATATGTGAAGTAATAGATCATAAACTCTGTACAAAATTACTATAGGTGTGGCTTACCTAGCAAAGGAGCTAATTTGCCTTGAGTTATGCTAGCCAAGCAATATCTGAAAGTTTGATGCAGAAAATCATTCACTATAAATGATTTAGAACATCTGTACTTCCAAGTACTTTATATAGCAACAAGCTCTGATTTTGCTTTCAGGATATTTGAGATGGAGAAAGAAAAATAGAGAGGTTCTCCTATTATATGTGTATTTAGATCTGACTTGTCAAAGTTTATATTTGAGTCTGTCTGTGTGTGAATTGAATGGGTGCTAGCTACTCCTCCCTCTCAACTCTATGTAGCTACAGACTGCAAGATGAGCTGCAATTAGCTAATGACTACTTCCCATTCTAAAAGTTTGTGTAAGAAGGCTCTGGGAGGTGTTACCAAATGGAGTTTTTGTTCTCTTCTCGCACATTGGGTTTGTCCATGAAACATTCTGAACCTCTCCAGATTTCATCAGACAAACAAGAATGAGTTTTTGTAGTGTTGTTGTTGCCTTAGCTCAGCCTTGGAGTAGATATACGAGAAATTTTGGCAGTATTTTTTTTTCCCTAAAGTGAGGATGTAGACAGTGATATTCAGAGTTATTGTGGTATCTACCATCATTTTTAGCTCCTGGATGTTGTTAGCCTTGTTACAGGATGTCATAATGAATAACTTTCAAGTACTCTCAAGCCAATACAATGCAGTGAGCATTCATACAGTTTTATAAAGCTTCAGCTTGTATACAGCTTTGAATAATAATAATAAAGTCAAATTATTGTTTTTCTGCAGTGCTAATTTTAAAATTTTAGTAACGCATTCACTCTTATGGCTAAGAATTGACCCAGGTTAACTGCTTACCAAGTTTCTTATGGAAATGAACAATTTAAAATATAAATGCTTAGTGCATTAGACAGTAGCAAATTTTTAAGTTTTCAATTGGTGTGGAAATTTGTTTAAATTATACAGGTTTTTTATTTGAGTAGTAGATGTTTAAATAAGCTATTTTTTAAGTTTCACTTGCCTGTGAGCATTTCTCAATGGGGTGCTGGCTGCATCACCACATAAAAATTTGCTATCTGCAAATTTCAGGTCTAAAAAGACTCCAGCATACTATACTACAGCTGAGCAAACACTTTTTGATGCAAAATTAGGTCCAAAATGTTTTCAGTGGCAAAGGGAGAAGGGTAAATCAGAACTTCCTTCACTCACAAAAGCAGTGGCTAAATCTCTTCCAGCTCATCTCTGAAGAGAAACCTGCATTCTCCATCCTTCTCTTCCTGGGGAATATCAGCCCACAGCTTCCAGAGGAGTAATCAGACCATTAAATGGGAGGGGCTGTGAAATAAACATCTTTTATTCCTTCCTTCCAAAATTGTTTCTCTTCCCGAAGGACAAGTAAATATAAATTGCATCAGAGGGGTTTTGCAGTGAGCATGCTGTTTGGAGAGTCAGGTACAGGTTGTGAACCGGGATCTCTTCTCTGTGATATCATGAGAACTGGTCAGGAATTTCTGCATTAGTTTCAATTGTTGATACAATTTCTGTAGTATATCTAAAGATTTCATCATGTCAAAGGATGAGGCAGAATTTCTTTTTAGTCTTGCATTGAGAATGCTTTCCTCAATAATGAGAGATTTTGACTGCAATTTAAGGAAAGCAATACATCCTGCAAAGTGGAACAGCTTCAGTGGTGGAATCATTTTTCTAGGAGGTGATAGTGGATAATGAGGCTGCAGTTTCAATTTTTGTTTCCCTAACTGTCTAACTTTTTATTTTATTCTTTTTTTTTTTTAAATTCATTTTAATTCAAAGTGTATTAGAATGAAATGACTTGTTTTTGGCTTAACTGGAAAATTTTTTTGACTTAAAACAATGTCATTTCTATCAAGAAACAAAGCATAATAAAAGCAGCTTTGATTTGAACTGCATTTTTTTCAGAATTCAATTATAAATCTGTAGGTACAGCTAAGAGACATGCAGATAAATAGAAAGATGCAGAGGTGGAGTGTCCATCTCTAAAATGTTATCACTAGTGGTAGGTAGTGTGACCACCAGATCAACTGTATGCCTTTGGCTTGACGAGTTTGTCTAGCAGGGCCTTTCTTATGATTATGAAAGTTATGAAAGGTAAGAGATTATGTCCTGTTTCCTAACCACATGAGAGAAACAGAACATTGAGAGTGACGAGGGATGAATGTTTGCTATCTCTTCAGCTGAAAGGATTTGGGGACATCAAATAAAGATATTTATTTATTTTACTGGTAGCAAAGCTGTGGAATTGACTAACAGAACACAGTGGATGTTAAGCTTACATGGGTTTTGGAAACAATTAAACAAATTTGTGGAACCTGTCCCAGGCTATTAAACGAAAAAGGGTGATTCAGGAAACCCCAGAGACATCAGCATCTGAAAATATATTCAGGTAAATACTGTGTCAGCCTTTTCCTATACCTCCTGGTAAAGGCCATTACTGGAAAGAAACAGCAGATCTGATGGGTCACTGGCCTGGTTTATGTCTTTATGTAGCTTTTATCTCTGCAGCCAGGGAAACACTTTAACTCACACATCTTAGCTCTTATCTTCCCTGCAGCATTATCATCAAGGGCCATCGGTGTCTCGATTGGCCAAAGACTGAATTCTGAGTCGATCCCTGTCCCTTGGTGGGGATGTGGTTGATGAGGTTTGGCCTGGCAGCTCAGTGCAGCCTAGCTGACAGCTGTTTAGTCGTGCAGCTATCCTGCTCTCAGGGGCTAAGGTCTCTGATTTTTATTTATAAGTCTTTGCACTGCAGAGTCGCAACTCTCCTTTTTTCTATGCTATTTTTATTCCTGTTGGTAGGCATTAATGGGCCCTCTTTTGAAATCAATCACTGCATGGAAGGTTGTGCAGGATCTCAAACTAGCTTTAAATGAGCTCAAAGTTGCAGAGTGGCATTAATGTCGTCTTTTACCCATGAAAATTGGCTGTAGACGTTATGTTGAACATTGTTCCAGATGGCTTTCCATGCTAGATCTACTGCTGTCAGTGTATGTACTGGTGTAGCTAATCCTGCCTTAGATTTCACTGCGCCAGTTTGACATAACATAAGCTATCTTTGGGTTCAGGCTTTCTTGGATTCTATATATTACCTTGATGGATATTTTCAATGAAGAGGTGTATGTAAGCACTTCCAAACAAATAGATACCCCATGATAAAGACGCACTACCTAAAAGGATAAAAGGATCTGTTCAGTGTGGTGGAAAGGGTTAACTGGAGGAGAGCCTCAGCTTTGCCCCAGGAAGTTCTCAGAACTAGATTAGAATGCAGAAATGATCCAAAGTATTTTAAACAACAGATAAACTGCTTTTTAGCCAAGTTTTTGCCTGGAGTGAAGTCTTACAGCTGAGCTTAAGACCTTTAAAAAATATTTTTAAAAAAAGAAGAAAAAAAGCAAATGCTGATGTGTCCTCTATTGAAACTGCGTGAATAGGACCATATTCAAGATTCTAAATATATTTTCTTCTAGCAGTCTAAAGGCTGCAGGGATTTTTCCATTCCTAATTATATAGTGTGCAGCATGCTGTCTGTTTCTGACTTACAACTTCCAAAATAGAAATTACAGTCATAAATGAAACATAGAGAGAGGGGAGAAGAGATGCTGTGCATGATAAGGAGCTGCTGTGCTAATATTTCTGCTGATATTGTTACCAGCCACTGCCTTATATTCCAAATGCTGTTAATCCTGTGCAGACCTTTTAATACATTGACATTTCATTAGAATAGCTGTTGTATTACAAAATCCATGAGTAACGAGAGCAGTAGCAATGGACAATAAATGCAAATGTCTTATGACAGATCTGTAGCTGTGCTGGTTATGTCTTGGTGTCAGCATGGCCATATTATTAAAAGCCTATGGAAATGTACAATCATTCCAGGCCGTAACACATTCTGAAATTCAGAAGCATTTTCTGAAATCTGAGTTGTTCCCTGACAACTTGCTTTCAGTCTGTCTTCTGGAAATGAAATGAAAGTCCCTTATAAGTCAGGTTGGCGTGACCCTCTTGGATAGGATCTGAAGTTTTTGACTGCATTACGGTAGGTATTTCTACCTCCTCATGGTTTCATCATGGGACTCCTGGTATAGAGCGGAGGAATTCCTTCCATCCTTTCTGGTGCAACACCACGTGGCCATTGCCTTCTGGAGGACAAGGGCTTCATGCTAGTTTCTCCTGGACAAGGGAATCAGAAAGTGATGGAGACATTGCACTCACCTAGAGGGAATGAGCAGGGTCCACTATGTGAAGGCTTTTTCTGCTGCTCCTCTGCTTCTTTTCTCTTCTGTCATTTTGGAGCGAACACATAAATTTTACTTTCCTCTTACAATCACAGAATCACTAGAGTTGGAAGAGGCCTTTAGAAGTCATCTAGTCTGACTCCCCTGCAATGAACAGGGACATTGGAAAGTTAGATTGCTTTTTCTGGGCTAAGACTGTTGCAAAGATCCAAAGGAAAGTATACTGAACTGTGGAGGCAACTAATACCATTCCAGGTTACCCACCAAAGCCTCATGCCAGAAGGTGTGGGCTGAAAACTGGTGGTCTGCTGCCAGACACACTGGGTTTCCATTACATTGTGGTAAAAACTACACTTATACATAAATTAAAAAAACATTCCTAGAGTTTGGGATTTCAGTCTTTGGCTGAAAATCAGGCTGATTGCTGGTGTAAGTTGTGAGGCTTGGCAGCACCAGGTTTAACTGAGCACACGCTGGTTCTTGCAGGACTTGTCTGCTCAGCCTGCTCCAGCCTTCAGGCTCTGCACAGCCAACACACAGAAACAGGTTTGCCAGCATAGGTGGAGAAAGCATCCGAGTGTATTTACTCACAGAAGTGCTGTGCAGGAGTTTAGTTCCCCATCTTTACACACACACACAACTTTGTGAGTTGTGGGAGTGCTTGGCCTTCATCTCTCACTTCTAAGGCCGGGTGAATGCAGCCAGGAGAAGGCACAGAACTGTTTTTGTTCATTATTTGTGCTCAATATGCCTAGACAATGCACTGGGCATTAGTCCTTAGATGAACAAGAAAGTGCAGGCTTTACTCTGGGAATTCTACATATGGTATAAACAGAAGACAAAGGAAGGGGGGAGTAGGTAGGTTTTTCATCCTCTGAAGGTTATGAAAAGAAGCTAAGCGACCTGCTCAAAGTTGCACAGGAACAGTTGAGATGGCACCAGGCCAACATTTTAATGGAACAACGTTGTATCTTTCCACACAATTTATTTAATTGTAAGAGTTTAATGCCACTTGCAAAAGAATTAAAAGGATAAAGGTAATTTTCTTCTCTCTCAGAATTGCAACTCTTTAGTTTCAGTCCTTATCTGCTTTTCTCAAGACCACAGACAGTTCTGCTCTAGCTGGAAGTGTGGGTTAGATATATTTCAGATACTGCCTTCATATTAAATACATTTGTGTTTCCTTTATACTGTAGCAATATATGCATATATATTTAAATCAAAATCATTCCTAGGATTTCAGATTTTTATTAAGTTGAGCTAGACTTCTGCCATGTCATTCATAAATTATTTTTGCACCCAAACCGTAATTTTATCAGCCATATTTCAGCCAGCAACTGTTCTATGAGATACATGGAATTTCATTATGAAACGCACAAGGGTCACATTTTGAATTAGGATTAGCTGGTGCTGTCATCATGTGTATTTTCATAAGCACTTGATGTTCTCTCTAGCATGACCAGCAGGATGATTCTCCCCCTGTACTCCACTCTCATGAGACCCCACCTGCACTGTTGCTCTCAGATCTGGGGCCCCCAGAGCAAAGACATGAAGCTGCTGGGGTGGGTCCAGAGAAGGCCATGAGGTTGCTCAGAGGGTTGGAGAACCTCTCCTATAGAGACAGGCTGATAGAGCTGAACTTGTTCATTCTGGAGAAGAGAAGGCTCCGGAGAGACCTTAAAGCAGCCTTCCAGTACCTCATGGGGTCCTACAAGAAAGATGGGGAGGGAGTCTTTATCAAGGAGTGTAGTAATAGGACAAGGGGTAGCAGCTTTAAACTAAAAGAGAGTAGATTTAGATTAGATATAAGGAAGAAATTCTTTACTCAGAGGATGGCAAGGCACTGGAACAGGTTGCCCAGAGAATCTGTGGGTGCCCCATCCTTGAATGCATTCAAGGCCAGGTTGGATGGGGCCCTGGGCAGTCTGATCTGGTGGGAGGTGTCCCTGCCCATGGCAGGGGGCTTGGAACTAGATGGTCTTTAAGATCCCTTCCAACCCAAACCACTCTGTCATCCTGTAACTCTAGTTTGTAGAAAGAACCGTAATTTGCAAATGAGATCTGAGATTTTCTTCTACTGCTGTATTGTCCCTTTATTTTTAAATTGGAGTAATTTGCAATGTCAGAAGGAGGCCTGAAGGTCTATATGATTTTGCTACAGAAATTGGATCATGTATCTAAGGATCATTATACCTAAAGAAACAGTATGCCCCAGAGGACGTGTATCATTGACGTTTAGTTTTAGCTCTGTATTTAGTAATCAGAAAGGCAAATCTGAAAACTTCTTTATTAAATTTGATATTCTTTATTCTTCATTCTTGGTTGAAAATAAAATAAAATAAAATAACAATGCAAAGAAATTATATGAGCCAGTATCAATAATTACATTTTCTACCCTTGTATTCTGTACCTGTTACTTAGAATGGCATGGGAAGAGTGCATATGAGAATTACAAAAGAAGTGGAGGTGGCAGTCTTCCCTAACTAATGGACTAGATTGATTCTCACAGGGTCAGGTAAAGTATTTAAATTATGATTCACCAATATCATTAAGAAAGGGTAATAGTCAGTCCTTTCAACTTGCCACCTATAATCTTGTGTTCCTGCTTAAAATATTATGTTTTTGTGACTTCTGAGAGAAAAAAAAATCATTAACCTTTTTATAGGGAAACTATGGCTGAAAGGGCTGGACAAAACTAAAGCAAAGAAACAAAGTAAAAGTTTAATGCTTCTCTCACTTACCTTGTTTAGCTGTTACCTATGGAGTTTTGTGTAGATTCTCTCTTAATAACGCTATTTATATCTTGGTTTCTAAGCTTTGACTAAAGTCCATATCCATTTCACCATCTCTGAGAAGATAGCTTGAAATAAGTTAGATATGCTTAGAGATGCTCTGGTAATGTTGGCCTTTCTACAATAGAAAGCATGGTAACTATATTTGTGTAGGCAGGGCTGCCACACTTAATAGATTGCTAATGAGTCTGGAAGAGTCTGGATGATAGCTAAGACCTGTGGGTTACTGCAGCTTTTAGTGTCATCATTGTCCCGTGGAGCAAAGATCAGTCCCTTGTTGGTAAGACCATGGCTGGTTCTAAGTAGTTCCTATAGGGAGCTGCAAGTGGGCTAATACATCCTAGCAGGACTGTTTGGTCTTCTGAGGCTCTTTGCTGCTGTACTAGACTGCTTTGGGTTTCTCTGTAGGACACCATATTGCATAGAACAGATGGAACAAAATAATCATTATTAGTTGTCACCTACCGCATTTTTAACAGGTCCCCAAGGGTTGCGTTCATCTTCTGTTCTTACAACTTGAATGAAGCAATTATCAGCTTTTCAAGGATGTCTGTATAGTTTCTTGAAATCAGTAATCAAGAAACTCAGATGAAGTAGTCAGGTTTAGAACAAAGTTGGTAGAAGCCCTTAAAAGATAGTACTTTTCCGTAATTAATCCAACCATTCATTTGCTTTGAAGATAGCAACAGCAACTGGTCAATCTCTGTGTCCCTGACCTTCCTCCTAAAAGAGGAAGTCCCACTCACGTTTTTGCTTCAGTTGCAACTGTCTTGGCATGGTTATAGAATGTACTATATTCTGTGCTTTATGTGCTAGGGTTCTTTATATCTGAATTATTCTACAAATTCTACTAGAATATATCCATTTTGTTACAGTATTTAGGAGAGCCAGCATGCCATGGAAAGTTCTCCCTCTCTCAATTTTCACTCAGCAGTAGCCTGCATGGATGATTCAACTGACTTGAATAAATTTAAGTAGATGACTATATGGCTAAAATTGAAATTGGATTACCTCAAAATTTAATTAGAGACTTTTATGCTGTGCTGAACTGAGATATGAAGTCCCTCTTTTTTCAAGACAATAGCATGAATGTTGCTTCTGCGATTATATTCTTTTAAAATATGGTGGAAAAATGTTTTCTTTCTTTCTTTTTTCAACCTGGTACAAGCAGTTTCCAAAATTCTTTCAATTATATATTGCTTTTCAAATAAACAGAAGTAAATTTATTCAAGAACACTATGAACACATAGCATCAACAGATGCCGAGATTAAGTCTTATCAATTCGAGTTCTACATTTTAAGACCTCTTATTAATAGTTCTTTTCATCTAGAATTAGATAAATATATTTTTTCTTTCTTAATTGTTACAAAATTCATTACACATAGCTTAGAATAAAACTTTCTATTCTGCTTTCTTTCTCATTAGAAAATTTTATAATTTTTTACAGTATGAATAGCACTGATACTATTAAATAAATGTTTTAACTTGAAAAAAATCTCCTGTTGTAGAAACAAGACTTCTTGGAACCATTTCCTCCAACCTGGAGGTTTTGTGTTGAAGTATTATAGATATTGGTGAAGCTGCAGGGATCTCTTTTGTTTTGTTGGACTTGTGGAGCACAGCCCTGCTGAAAACGACTTGGGAGTACTGGTGGAAGGCAAGATGGACATGAGCCAGCAATGTGTCCTCACAGGCCACAAAGCCAACTGCATCCTGGGCTGCATCAAAAGAAGCGTGGCCAGCAGAGTGAAAGGGGTGATCCTGCCCATCTGCTCTGTGCTGGTGAGACCTCACCTGGAGCACTGCATCCAGAAGTGGAGTCCTCAGCACAGGAGGGACATGGACCTGTTGGAACGTGTCCAGAGGAGGGCCACAAAAATGATCCAAGGGATGGAACATCTCTCCTATGAGGAAAGGCTGAGAGAGTTGGGGCTGTTCAGCCTGGAGAAGATAAGGCTCCAAGATGACCTGACAGCAGGCTTTCAGTATCTAAAGGGGGACTACAAGAAAGAAGTGGACAGACTCTTTAGCAGGGTCTGTGGTGATAGGACAGGAAGAAATGGTTTCAAACTTAAAGAGGGGTGATTTGTATTGGATTTGAGAAAAAGGTTTTTTACAATAAGGATAGTGAAGCACAGGTTGCCCAGAGAGGTGGTGGAAGCCTCATCCCTGGAGACATTCAAGGTCAGGCTGGACGGGGCTCTGAGCACCCTGATCCAGCTGTAGGTGTCCCTGTTCATTGCAGGGGAGTTGGACTAGATGACCTTTAGAGGTGCCTTCCAACTCTAAGGATTCTATGATTCTATATATATATCATATATCTATTCTAGCACTAGGTGTGTCACCTGGATGGGATGATTGCTGCCAGTGTTGCTGCTGCACTGATAAATGTTGTATACAAACAGAATACTTTGCACTGAAGTACTTCTGTTACTGGAGCAGCTTTTTATTATCTCACTCATACTCATCCTATACTGACAGTATTAATCTGTGTATGTTTTATTAAAGATGACTTTACTATTTTAAAGAATTAGGTAACTCTAAATGGCCAAATTTCAGATACTACAATGAGATTTCTGTTAGCGTTAATGTCCTTCACCTACTTGCTTCAGAACACATACATTTTTTTCTTGATAGAAGGCTTCATTAGTAGCTTTATGAGCAGCTTTAGATATATAGGACTATCTAATAGTATCAGTATTTATCAATGCAGGGCACAGCATATATGAAAACAGAAGAAACGTAGCCCTTCTTTTTGGTGCTTTTATAACCTTTTCCCACAATTTCATTTTCATAACCATTCGATGGTTAAGATCTGTGGTTTGTTCATTAACTGTGGTATAGTCAACTGTATTTCAAGTATGGCAATGACAGTTGGAAATTTGACGAGAATGAGATATATGGCAATATTAGTAGAAAGACAGAGCAGCAGTTTAGACATAATTACTATCTGAGTAGGAAATAGTAGCAGGATGCATTCATGATTTATTTAATAGTATAAAGCAATTTATATTAGACCACTTATTAATTTGACAGCCAATCCAGACAATTATACGTTTGAAAAATGAATATTTCTGGGATTGATGGAAACCAGGAAGCTCAATTGTTGAAAAAACTGGAAACTTTGCAATACAGCACTTTTTATCAGAAGTGGAGTTTCAATGTTATGTTCTTTCCAAGTCAGATCAATTGTCTGTTGAAGGTTATTTTCAATATTTCCCCTTGTAAATGTTCTTCCAAAAGGCTGATAACATAGAAAATATTTGGTTTCAAATAGTGTTTGGGTATTTGGCTTTTCTTTATTTGTTTTCCTTTAAAACAAGAACAGCATCACAAGAATGTAACAAAAATCCATCCAAAGTTCCCAGAATTCAGATAACCTTTTGTGAACCCTTCATTCTCTGTTTGTGTGCTACAACTTCTGAGCAATATCCAATGCAAGTGGCTTTTTTGCTGTAAAGGACTGCATTTCATGATTGATCTTTATGTACAGTAACATCATGAAAATAGGAATATTTTTAACATTCCATATTTTCTTTGCTGATTGTCCTTTCAAACATGCAGAAGAACACATTCATTTATGTACACTTTTTTCTTCAGTACCCAAAATACTTACAGGCGTCTCAAAATAAATGTTCATCACATAAGAACAGCATTGTGTCAGTTCATCTAGTTGCTAGTTGCTAGCAGTTTGCTTTACTTACACTCGTTTGCAAAGAAACAATGGCCCAGTAGCTGAGTTATTAGCCCAGTGCTATGGAGATGGGTTTAGTCCGTTTGAGGTGTAAATTTCTTTTTAACTTGGGCAAATCTGTAACGTATGGAAAATACTACTCCATCTAATTAGGCCGTTTTAAGAGTTCATCCTCAGAAGATATAGTAAACACCCATAAGGGAATTTTTTTAGTATTCTATGAAAAATAGATGTTTTTACAAAACTGCGTATCTCTGAGCCTACAGCTCAGATTACTACTCAAACAATTTAGGATGAAACATTCTCTTTTAAACTGCCTTTTTTTTAGGACAGCATTTGTACTTTGATGACTTAGAATATTTTGGTTCTGCTGAAGAAGTAAGAAAGATTTAAGAAGGTGTTTTAATGAATACTGGTCACTTTGTATTAAATTAAATCAACTGATTTCCTTAAGAGCAATGGCAGTAGTCATAGCATGTATCATGAATGTGGTAACTGGATTATACTGTTTGGTAAAAAGTCTTTCAACAAAGTCTGTACAAATAAGTTATTATTTTCACCACTAGTGGATCCAGCCTCAATTTATGATGGCAGCTATAGGTGAGTAGACAGACTTAAGCTGGAATGCAGTATGTATTCAAGGGCTCATGCATTTTGTTTCCATTTCATTGCTGATATAGCATATTACATTATTGCATCTGTGTTAATTAAGTGTTTTTTTGTTTTACAGCACTACTGACAAAACCCTACTCAGCCCAAAATAACATGGTTCTTTGTTTTTCTTGTAGGGTCAACGACTGCATCTTGCGAGTGAATGAGGTGGATGTGTCAGAAGTCTCACACAGCAAAGCCGTGGAGGCCCTAAAAGAGGCTGGCTCCATAGTTCGGTTGTATGTTCGTCGAAGGAGACCTATTCTGGAGACCGTGGTAGAGATCAAGTTGTTCAAAGGTCCTAAAGGTAAATATGAAAATGAAAAACATCCATTTTAGACTTGATATTTAACCTCTCTCTCAGATGAAACAGGACCTGACTTGTTGGTATATTAACCTGTCAATTACAGAAATACAGTGAATTTAAGCTGGTAGAATTTGAATCCTTGGTTGTGTGTCTTTTCCTGGAATATAAAGGAATTCAAGAAATTGTGATTTTTTTCATTTGAAGTTTCTTGTAGAGGTGGCTTCTTGCCTCCAGAATAAATGCGGGACATAGAAATTTCCTCTGCTGAGACCTCTGTACTTCATTTAAGGCACTAGTGCATACAGCGTTTCTGAATTCTCCCTTTATTAAGATCATTTCAAGGATATGCAAATTCTCCTTTCTACTTTGATGTTGTTGGTTTCTCCTACAGTTCTCTTTGGAACAAGGAGACAAGAGTTTTAACTTACCTAGATACATAGAATAATTTTATTTTTTCCTTCAAGAATATTGCATGGAAGTCTAGGACAAGACCTACACTAGTCTAAATGACTTATCATTCTTAACAGAACCTTATGGCTACATAATAAAAATAAAAAGATTATTTGGTAGCATCAGTACAAACTGTAAAGTGTCTAACAGAAGGCTGAATCATATTTGTTAAGGTGAAATTTTAGCCATATTAAAGTGTCTATTACCTTATCACCTTATCTTTTATAAAAGATAAGGTAGATAAGGTAAACTTGTAGACATTATTTTTTAACAAATTTTACTTTATTGTTTTTCCTACCTGAAATTTCCCTCTAGCTAGTAGCTGTTAAATAATTAGCTTTTCTTCTTTATATCTAGCTTCTGGGCAAAGAAAATGATTATTCTCACAGTATATGAGGATAGAATGAACATGCAGCAGATTTTTTCCTCCATCTGAGGCTAAGCTCCCAAAAGTCTTGATTCCAGTGGTCAATTACAATGCTAAACTGGCTTTCTAACAGAAAACCATGTCTGATAAGACTTTGTGTATGAAATCAGAATAGTAGTGCAGGCAGCAGGAGTTTCAAAGAACTAGAATTAAACCAAGCGTGTGATATGGCAGTCATTTTGAGTAACCTAAGGCTAAAGAAACTGAAATTAACATTTCCTTTCAGACTGTGATGAAACAGAAAAAGTTATTCACCATGACCAAATTACATATGCATTGTGGAAATGGACAGGAAAGGGAATCATTTATTAATAACTTTTTTTGCAAGATGTTTGTTTTGATATTTATCTTTTGCCATAAAATAGAGTGCATGACAAAAAATGTACTTTTTATGACAAGGTAAAGAAACTTTGCAGCTTAGTGCTACAAACATCAATTTTATGGCTCTATGCTTATGAATAAGATGTTTACTACAGATATATGCTATAAATACTAAATTTTATTGCTAAGCTGAATATATTTTTAAGTTTTCACTTCCATATCAGAAAAATAAGTTAACAGGAAACTTGGTTGGAAAAAAAAACTTGATGAGATAGTTGCTTGCAAAAAAAAAAAAAAAGAAACCAGTTTTTTTTTATCATTCTAATTTAGGTAATAAATTGTATGCTTTCTATACTCCTTGCATGAAAAAATCAGTATCCTATTAATACTAGTTATAATGGCTGTAGCAGGGTTTTTTGTTGCTGTTGTTGGTTTTTTTTGATTTTTCAATATCTTACATGAAAAATAATAATCTGTTGAGAGGCAGCAAACTCATGGTAGAAGTTGAGAATAAAATGTGTGAATCTTGGCTGTAGGTTTCACTCACAGGATGCTTATCAATTCATAGTTCAGGTAATTTATCTGTGAACTGCTCTTTCACACCTTTACTATAAAGTGCAGGAACAAAGAAGTGAGAATGCACACAGTGTTTTTGGCTTCTCAGAGCAAAATTGGAATGTTTATGTGTCCGGAGCAGGATCTGAAATCAATGTGGTACCCCCCATAACAGCTCCTGCCTCCCTACTCATAAGCTTCCTCACAGGGTAAGAGAAGTGAACGTGCTTTTAGACAAGGCAGCTGTGCCACACTGCACTTGAAGTAATAAATATCTTTTCAGCTTTTCTTTTCCTGCCTGCCTCTGTTGGTATATTACTGAATTCATTCCCCACTGTGTTGAGATTTTACCATATGAAAGCAAGTCTTGACTTCCCTGTAACCATGTAAACTTGGGGATCACTAGCTTGCCTGGGTATGTATCATATTATTCAGCACTTGAAGATGATAAAGAAGGAAATTTGCAAGGCTTTTCATATAAATATTATTTTAATGTCATCTGAGGTATATAGGCAAGGGCATTAAGAGATATGAGTCTATAAAATTGGACCTTCTAATGTATGTTAGCTTTTCTAGCTAGCAACCAGGATATAAAAGACAAAGGTTAATTTTGCACATCTGTTTTGACCATAAGAAGTTAAATATGCATTCTGTAGTGAAGGCTTTGGGCATGTGGCAATGAAAAGGCTTTGTGCTGCCAAGTGGTGAAGTATTTGGGCCTTTCTGAACTGAGATCCCAGTGTGATTGTTCCTGCTGCTTTACAAAAAGCTGTCCTAACATCTTGTGTGATTAAAGGCAATGTAACACTTTCATTTGACTTTTTGGAAATGAGATAATGACACAAATTTGTTGCACAGCAGAAAACCAAGGTTTCAAACAGAACTGCAGCTATGTAGATATTTAAAGCTGTGCATTCATCAGTTTGCCCCACCTGACTGATAGTATTGGCTGATGTCTGTAGGCGGCATCTGGAAGGCAATTTCTAGCTCTGATCATTGCAGGATCTTTCTGTCCTTCATGTGTTAGGGACATTGTCTTTCGAATGCCACTGTTATGTCTCTTCAGCCAGATGTACAATCTTAGCAGTTCACTGTTAGGGCTTTGCATAGTGTTTAGTAAACAGTAAGTGTTTCACTTCAGCCTCTCTCAGGACAGTGCAGATTGTAGCAGCCAGTGTCTTTGCAGTAGCTGATATTTGTAACAGGAAATATATGCAAGGGACCCTTATTGGAAATCAATGGAACTTACGCACTGTTGAAAATCCTGTCTTTAAGTAATATGTTTTTCTTGCTCTGTATTGAAACATAACAAGACTAATAGTAACAAGAATGGATTGTGTGTGCTGCAGGAGTTGTTCCTCAGGAACAAACAGGCACACATTCAAAACAAAGCAATTTAATGATGGTATTTGGCTTTGTAGTATAACTTGTGGATTACCTTCCTATAAGACCCTGCAAAGAACTTTGTACTAGTTTGAGCAGTGAATTATGAACTTCAGTCACTATTCAGAGATTGCAGCACTCAAACTGTTTTGATTGCAATTGATTGAAGGGTTTTAAACCAAAGGAGTTCCACTGGCCTCTGGGTTTTCAGGCATTCACTATCACACTATAAATCTGTACTTTACTAAAACCAGAAGTACTAAATGGTGTGCTTCATATAAGATTAGTTATAGAAATTAAACTTGATTTTTTTGTTCATTTTTGAAGAATCAGCCAGCAACTTGGAAATGTACCATTAAGTTGGCTGTCAAGAACTTACTTATACATACCATTTGTCTAATATTTTACCTCCCAATACCTAACTGATAATTTAAGCTCTGATACTCTATACCAGAAGAAAAAAAAAAATTAAAGGCAGAAAATGCTGCTTGCAGTAACTACAGAAGTACTGCATCACTTAATAAACTTCTGACCTCAATTCTATAGGAAATATAACATAAAAAAGATAACACAGCTGCAGAAATGAAGCTGGGGTTATGTGAAGCAGAACAGCTGAGCACCAGGAAGATTTAGAGGAAAAATGGAAGACTTAAAAACACTAAAAAAGGAACAATATAAAGGATAGCTGATTCTACCATCTGAATATTCTAGTGGCTTGAGAATAAAATGACAGAGAAATAGAATTAATTTTCCTCACCCCATTGAATTATCATGGGATAATATAACTACAGATAACTATTCTTTCAGTGCTTGAACTGCATCAGAAGAATCTTGTGGGGTGGCTACAGCTGCCATTTCATTCACTGTATTTTAAATAGAAAGGTTCTGAACACATCAGCAGCTATATCTGTATTTTGTTGTCTGTAAGTGTGCTTTTCTTCTCATTGGTACAATGATACATTTTTGGTCAGGTTCACCCCACACAGCTTTGGACACTTAACAAAAGATATTTGGGGGCACTTATTCCTCTGCTCTTTCCTACTGTCAGAATCAGGGCTGTTTGGGGATTTTTCATTTAACCCATTTGGAGCGTTGTTGTAAATTTGGAAATTAATGCATCTGTTAAGCGCTGTTAGCCCAGTTCTGTATCTCTGTGGATGGCTATCCTCATTATCTTATTTTACTTCTTAAAGAGGAAATCTTAGTTAGCAAATGCAAAGCTCCTAAATTGGACATGTCAATAAAATACTCACAAATGAGATGGGATGAATACAAAGGGAATAATATGCATGTATTTTTTGAATTATGTAAATTCATCTAAATGTTAGATAAAGTCATTTGGCATAACAAGTTCCAAAGTTTCCTTTTCATTGTTTTGCTCTGCTGGTCTGAAGTGACAGTGCAGCATGTGGGAGATTTCCTTTTCACGTAACTGTTGCATTAATAACTCTTGATGACACTGGATAAAGTCACTGAGTAGTAATGAAGCTTTCCTACCGTACTAGGAAAAGAATCAGTATGTTTTAAGTAACAGATTTTTTAACCCATTGCTTAGTTGGAACTTTCTTGAGAAGATGCAGAGATTTTCACCGTCAGCATAAGGTGTGATTTCACTACAGATTTACCTTGAATTGTCACTGAAATGTTCTCTTCTCTATTAGTGTCTACAGTTTGACAAGTTCATACCTGTTTTGTTGGAGTTGACATATTTTAGTTTGGATTGATGGCCTTAGCAGGAAAAGCTTGCAGTGTGTTGCATAGATAGCATCCCATCTTGCAGTGACAACTAAAATAGTCCAAAAAGTTGGATAAAATTATTTGTATTTTTGAATTTTTTGCTAAAATTGACATTTCTTAAAAAATGTGTCCAATTCAGAGTAGCAGAATGGCAGCTTTTTAAAAATGTTTGCTATTGCTGTTCCCAATAAAGAGAAATCCTATTATTTTTTATCTACTAGAACAAAGCCAAACGTTACCTTTTTATCTCAGGTAATAGTTACAGCTCTTAAAGTGAAACAGGGAGCTTCTGCAAACAAAGAACCCTAGTTAACAATTCCAGAAAACAATTTGAGCTTTCCAATCTTTCTGTTTGATTACTATTTGCAAATGCTTCTGTCGGAGTGAAGATGATATGTGCATTTTTGTTAATACAGCTATCTCTTCTAGTTTTATACTGGCCTCTCTAATTCTCTAATTTACTGGTCACTACATACTACATAGCAGACCTTAGCACTCGAGAGAGAGATTGTATGACAAGTTAAGCAGATGTTTTCTTAATTTATGATAGCCTGAAACCTTCTAAACATTTTTAATTTCATGCTAAAAATGTTTTAGCTTTTAGCATCCAAAGTGTTTTCAGCAATTTTTTTTTTTTTATTCGCAAACCAGATACCTTTACTTGCACTCTTTTAAAAATTATAGTCTTGTGGTTCCATCAATTGTGAATTCACTTCTGGTTTTCAGTGTTTTCCTTCCATGCTGTGAGCTCCTTCATTAATCCTGATCTAAATCGGAGTAAAATGGGGCAACTTTAAAAAGAGAGTTGTAGAAAAATGAGAAAGCAGGCAAATATTCCCAAACCTAGATTTAACAAACTACCTAGTTTCTCAACTCTAATTTAAGTGCTTCATTTCATGTTACTGTAATGCACTATCACTTACCACAGGAATAAACAGAAAAGACAACACAATTGAAACTAAGATACCATTTTTCTTTCGTGAACTGTCTTTGCTTGAAGGCACCCGCATTTCATCCAATAAGCAGAAAGTGTTCTGTCAAGCACTAAAACATAATTTTCCAATTTTAAGATAGTGATTCAAAATCATCATTTATAAGTTAACATCACTAAAAGACATAGTTTCCCTGTAGGCTAAGATTGTCTAATATAAGAATATGTGAGTATCTGCGTATTTTATCACGTGAATATGGTATTCTCTTGAAACTCATAAAATTAGAAAGTTCTGCGATAGTGCTATGCAGCTTTTGCTATTTTTCAGAAATACTTTAAT
The DNA here is from genome assembly GCA_013396635.1 of Penelope pileata. Taxonomy (NCBI): domain Eukaryota; kingdom Metazoa; phylum Chordata; class Aves; order Galliformes; family Cracidae; genus Penelope; species Penelope pileata. The sequence goes on from WBMW01006380.1 coordinate 24,632, forward strand.
ACGATAATGCTGGCAGTACCTGATGGAGAAAAACTGGTAGGTTATACCAGCATCTTTGTATTTCTGACTTAAAATTTCATTCTTTGATTTAAGTGATATCTGCACGCAGCTCCTGTTATTGTATTCTGCTTTATGGCACAAATAAAATATTTATTTTCCTTTGGTCACTACAGACTTACCATCTCATTTGTATAAATTACCACATACAAAGTGTTTTTTAAAAACCATTCACTATGTGTAGTGGCTCTTTCCATTCCTGAAGAAGAGTGCTTACTTAGTGTAGTGTCACATATTCATAGTTATGAGAGTGGTAGCTTTTCAGACTTTGGCTAGTTCTTTTTGTTGTCAGTGCAAAAAGAAAATAAATCTAACATGTAGTTTGTTACAATTAAATGGCAGAAGATGGATGTATCAAATTGCTGTCATATTGGACAAAATTCAGCCATCTTTGGAGCTAAGTATTCAATTCATCGGCAAAGAGAATCTCAAATGGAATTCAGATATCACCCAACTGGTGGGTTGTCTCACCATTTGAAAACTAGATCTTTACTGTGAGCTGCAGCACGTCGCTTGCTTGAAACCTTATCTTTTCATGATCTTTTTGACTTCCCTTTTTATGTTTTACTGTCATTTTCCATTTGCAGTGAAGGAATAAATAAAATGACTTGGAAGACTTTGCAGCTATTTTCTGTATACACAGTTTGTTTATTTTGTTTTTCCCTCAAAACCATTCAATTCTTAAAAACTCTCCAAGCAGTTCTAAGACTTCTGGGTTGATATGCAAAACACACTCCTCATCTCAGAGTAGATTTTAAGTATCAGTTTTCAGAAATCATTCATAATGAGTGAAGTTTCTACTGAAATGAGCAGTACTTTCTGCAACTCCATCATGCTAACAATTTTTGAAGTGGTGCAGTAGCAATTTCAAGTGCAGTGCTGTATTTTAATAGCCAATTGAGATGGCTATAAAAATCCAGCACTACGCATTAAGATCATTACTAAATTGCTTCAGCAATACTTACTGATGAGGCAGCTTCAGTAGAATACGATTCATCTTAATGAACTGTGGCTGCAATAGTGCAAAAACAGCAGCACAGAAAAGGAAAGGTGTGCAGGAAGGATTGGATGCCAAAGATTTTTTTAAAGAGAAAGCAGCTGTGGCTAGCTTCATTTTAACTACAGTGGAGAAAAAAGTACATCCTTCAAGCTGGTTGCTACAATTGCAGTTAAATGGCGGAAGATGGTATCAAACTGTTGTTACATCAGACCAAATTTAGCCATGTTTGGAGCTAATTAATCAAATGACATTTCAATTGACAAAATCTTCATTACTACTCCTTTCTGAATTAGATAAGATTTTCGTATTACTGTCCATTCATCTTGATAATTTCATCAGCTCTTGCTATAGACAGCAGTGCAGCAGTGTGTCCTCATTTTCTCTGACATGTTGCCAATCCTTTTATTGCACTCAAAGTTACTTCTGTGGCCTTTGGTGAGAATCAAGAGGAGTTATGAAGTTGCCCCTAGAACTGTTGTTGCTACCTTGGCAGGTTTAACTCTGTAATCTCTCATAGGAAAGCTGGGGGGAGGATAAGGTTCTTAATTTCCATGCTTAGCTGCTGGATCAGTAATTGATGCATCTCCACGTTTTTCTTGTATGGATTTCTTCTGGATATGAATAGAGCAGGCCATTTTAAACATCTTTGTTTGATTTATCATACAATATTCTGAGTTGGAAGCAACTCAACTGTCCCTGTACTTGTAGAAGTACTTCAAAGGAAATTGCTTACTAAGTGGATTTTCCAGTGACATACTGATTGCTGGGACGCTGCTGGAAAGATCCTTACAAAATCTTTTGTCTCTGGCTTTTATGGAAAACTGTGGCATCTGAACTTTGGGGTGTTTTTTGATACCATTGCCTTTTTGTCTCTGGCATTTTTAGAAATCCCAAGGACATCTCCCCACCTCTAAACACTTCACATTTTTTGTTTATGACAAATATTTCACAAATTCCCAGTTAATCTTAGACAATTTCTTTTCCAATTCTAAATGTTTCTCCCGACAAAGAGTAATGTAATTACAACAGGTATTGTAATTTTGTAACTATGATATGTATGTATTCATTTTTTTCCCTTTGGATTATAAATTTCTGGGTCAGGGAATATTTTCATCATTTCCCTCCCCACTCCAGAATGTTGTATAAGATTTAAAAGTGGTATTAGAGAAGAACCCTTTCATTATGTCCACCGTCTCTGTTTTCATCAGGTCGACATGAGAAAGGGAGGAGGTGCAGCAGACAGTACAGTAGAATGCTAATTATCTCTTCACTATTTCCAGATACACAATAAATCAAAAGATGAAGAAGGAGAATGGCGTCATTTGCTAAACTGCTGGGCTGGGTGTGGAAAGAAGTCCTTCTGTAGACAGAAGGCCAGTATCTCTGTTTCACAGAAAAAGCATTCTCTGTTTTCGCAGTGGAGGAGTGAGAATTGTCTAAGGAGTGGCAACTTTCTTTTTTCACCACCTGTATGTTCTTTAGTTTAAATTACTCAGGATAGTTTTAGAGAATAATTATGGTTGATCTTTCATCACCTTAATAAATAAACAATTATATGACAGCAATTGCTGTGAGCCTGATGTGACATCTTGATGTAGCAGAGGATATATTAAGGCTGTAGCATCCTTTGTGGGATATGTTCACTGACATGACATCTGTCACTTGCAACTGAGTAGTCTGAGAGTCCTTGTGGCTGTTTCTTTACAGAGCTTCACCCTTTCTTGACTATAAAGCCAAAAGAGCAAATTAACCAGGTGAAATTACAGAGCAGTGATTTCATTCCTTATTGTTCAGTTAATTATCCACTGGCAATTTCTGTCTTCTTGATAATTTTTCAGATGTCCAAATCTTTCACAAGAAATCTACTGTCTGGAAAACAACGTGGAAAAAAACTGCAGTGCCATGAAAAACACCTTTAAAAGAATAAATTGTATTTGATTTATAACTTGAGGAGCTGTAGCTATTAATTTTTCTTGTGTTCTTGCCTTTTTTTTTTTTTTCGAGGTAATCCTAAGCATAACCAGACAGTATTATAAGTCTTCTGAAGGAAGCTTTAGAGATTTTGAAGGTGGTGAAGTTACAATGCTGGATGAAGCTGTCAAGGTTCAATTGATACAGTAGGTAAAATATCACTCTGCAGCCTATTTAAAAAATATTTAAGATCGACAATATTTTTCTTTTGTTTCCACTAGTTGAAAAAAAAGATAGAAGGTATATTAAAGTGTCTCTGAACATCTGAAGGGAGCAGCTAGCTCAGTCAGAAGCCAGATGCCAAAGTGATAAATTGCAAATAGTCATTCATCTGTCTATTCCCCATACTATACCCAAGTCCTGTCTGCAGGTCTGCCATCCTCGTTTTGCTTTCAGTATTCTGAAGTTTGCCTATGATTGTAGTTAGCTGTAATGAGAACAGAAGAAAGAATACAACTTGATTTCTTTTTAGGTGACAATTAAAAAGTGGAAACCAAATCTCAAACCTTGGCAAAAAGAAATTTCCCTACAGTATTTTAGCTTTAACTCACTATTTGTTCAACGACTTCGGAAAAGTGCTTTTCCTTCATCTGTAAGATTTTTCTGCTTTGTTTTGTTTCATTAAATGTTAAATTAGTATTCCTAGAGATGGCAATCTTTCTTTTAGTATAGATGGAAGATCCTTTGTCTTTTGCCATGAAAAAATGTTTGTGCAGATGACCCTACCTTCCAGTTGTGCTATCTTGAGATATGAGACCAAGAAACCTAAGCTCTGGGACTCCAGCACACAAAAATTCTGGTACTGCATCTGTTGCATCAGTCACGTACAAAGGGCAGCTGTTCTGGACATCTTGCAGAGGTTCCTATACTGCATATGCAGTGTGATCAGGCTTATTGATGAAGCAAAATTTAGTCTTGCCATGCTAAAGGCTTGTGATCCTTTGCACATAGATATCTGCCCTTCAGCTGTTTTTCTATCCAGTGAGCAGTAAAGCCATGCAATATGTGAGAATAACACTTTTTCTTTGCTTGCAGAGATTATTTAAGATCTCTGCAATTTCAGACAATGGCATGATATGTTTTTCTTAACAGAAAATTTTTGGTGTCTGAAAGACAAAAAAAAAAACTACCTTGCAATCTCTTCCAGAGTACATTTTCATCTGAATTTAAGTCTATATGAAGAAGAAAAGGAGAAAATGCTTCTGCCTCTTGTTTGTATTTTCTAAGACAAATGTACAAGTGAAAGCTTGCAAAAGTAAATTATATCTGTGGAACAAGAAACCATAGCTAGTATATCCAAAGTATTTCAAGAGAATAAAACTCGATTCATTACCTGGGATGTTGGCTTCTGAATTTTCAGTAGTGACTTCTGTGAACAAATAAGAAGCTTGCTCTTGGGTTCTTTAGAAAGAATTTTGTCCAATCATTTCCCTTGATAGAAAGAAACCGTTGCAAAGTAAGATCTTAGAGTTCAGGAGAATATAAAATGGGGTATGATGACAAAAAATATAACTTAGGGTAAGATAGAAGATATGTTGCATAAACTAAAAGAACAATATCCTCAGGGCATGCTTGAACATTTTATTTTGGAAATTGATATTTGCAAATAAGGATATAATAGACTTTCCCCCCTAATCTGTGTTCTGGCTTTGTTTGGTTTAGTTTGTTTGTTATGCAAAAGAGGGTATTGGACGTCTTCTAAAATGAATGGAGAAATGGAGGAAACTGAAATGAGGAAGCATAAAATTACAGTAAATAACTTAGTAAAGTTGCTTAGTGTAGGCACACTTGTTTCCTGTACTATACTCAAAAACTGAACTCTGTAAATAGTAGGCCTGGGGTGAACCTTGTCTGTAGGTTGGATATGCATTGTTTTTAAATTGTAATGATTGTCAAATGATATCACTGAAATTTTTGAAAGTTATTTTAAAATAATACTTCTCAATTCTATAATAGCAATGCACATCCCCTTTGTAATGTGGTAAAAATAATTGTAATTTAGAGATGTGCTTTGTAGTTACAGACAGAATGCTGAGATGACAGGTGCTTTTCAGGGAAAATATGAAAAGTGCCTACAGTTCTGCTGGCATAAGTTTTCGCAAAAAGGTCACCTATGATAAGATTGCTAACTTGATTAAAACCAGTGACAGCAGAGTAAGACCTCAGCCTGAAATGAAAAGGAAGAAACCCAGGCAGCACTTAAAGATCTTAGATATTTTTACACTTGCAGGCCCTTATGACTTTGATCCCACACCACTCAGACTTCACTGATGAAATCTGTGCTAACAGGTGTTGCTTTTAAACATTGTGTGAAGAAGGCAAAGGCTAAAACTGGCAAGGGCAAACAAAAAGCTCATCTTCCTTGAAGTGAACAAGGGAAGCCAAGGGACTATAAAGCCATTAGTTTGCTTTCAAAATCCCAGAATACCAGAAGAAATATTAAATCTCTTTAAAAGCACCTAGAAAAATTTTGAAGAGTGATGGTTACCAGAGGATGGCGTGCTCCTTCTCTTATGCAACTCTTTTTCATATTTTTCTCTGATGACACTGTGTGCTGGGAGATTTTAATAGTAAAAGTGGTCTGGAAAAAAAAGGAATTTGCTGAACTGTAATTCAGTAGGGACAAATGCAAAGTGTTTTCAGTAGAAATAATCAAATAGTGCAATAAAGTGCTTAACAGAAAACTGTCAGGACAAGAATCCCATAGAAAAAGATTGAGGACTCTGTTAGCTCTAGCATCTTGTCTTTTACACATCATGCTGTGATGAAACATTCAAACTCTATATTGGGATTTATAAATTGAGGTACGGTTTATAAGAAGTGAGGAATCCTTTCATCCTTCGCAGGTAAAGACTGAGCTAGGGAGCTCAGGCTTTGAGATTTCCACTTCAATAAAGGTGTGGACCAGCTGGAAGGACTCCAGGGGAAAGCAGTAAAAATGATCAGAGATTTAAAAATCCTGTTCTACAAGGAAAGAATGAGTGATCTGAAGTCATTTATCTGAAATACCAAAGACTCAGAAGGGGGGTTATGGTCCCCTAACAACAATCTTCATGCTTTGCAGCACATCTTTGAAGAGTGAGTTTGCTCTTTGTGCCCTGTAGGGAGGGCGGGGAAGACAGCGTGATAGGCAAAATATGATAAGCAAGATGTGGATTGAATTTAATTGCAAATGAGGATTGTGTTATGACAGATATGACAGGCAGGTCGCATGTCCCTAAAAGTGGAAATATCCAGATGTGATGGGCAGCCATATGATAGCCATGCTGCAACTGTCATTGCCTCTGCCTCAGGCTGAGGAGGTAGAATAAATGATCCATGGAGTTTCTTCCAGCCCCAAGACTCAGTGATCATAAAAAAATTTTCTCATTTTTCCTCAGTATGAAGACAAACAGTAGGTATAGGGCTATTAAAGTTCTGCACCTGCAGAAATAAAGAGAATGTCTTCCAGGCAAAAAATACACACAATTTCTATGCCTTTTGCCAACTGTAATTTAGTATTTTTGACTTCCCTCTTTTTTGCTTTACTTATGGCTAGGAGGGATAAAGCAGTCTTAGAAAAGAAACTTCTTCACATATGAAATTATTAACGAATACTGGAACAGGTAAATTGCAATCTCAGCCTGCATTTTTTCCTTTACATGCAGCAAGGATCTCTCTGGCTTTTCACCTTTTCTGCTGCTCAAGTCAAGATCGTGCTCCTCGGGAACACTTTGGTCAGACATATGGCCGGTTCTTTAGCAAAGGCTGTTCTTACAGCAGGTTTCAGCATTTGGAGGCTGGCCAGCACTCCTGTGCTTTGGACTACACTAAAGCTTTTAATGCTAAGTCTTGACTTCAGATAAAACACCCTTCTCTAAGCAGAGCTGAGTTTCTTTACACCTAAAATCAGTCTTACAGGCTTTGGGGCTTTGGATTCTATGTTTGTGGTTCTCACTGGGATGAACTTTTTCATCCAAATGACTGCTTAAAATTTCCAAGGGGTGGCCAAGAAATGGTCTGGGAATAAATCAACACCTTGGTGCATTCATTCTTTTCCCCAGGGTTTCACTTTTCATCAGGAATGCTGTGCCTGCCATTCCCAGACACAGAGCGCTACTCCCTACCTCTGACGTTGCAGGCAGATTCAGGAGCTATTAATTGAAAAAGATGATGGAAAGGACCATTTTATTACCCTATGATAGTTCCCTCAGGGACTTGTAGTTAGGGTCTTGTGTTTTACTGTATCTAATGAAGATCCCTGATAAAAAATATCAGGAAAATCCTTATTCATAGAAAATCTGTAGGGTAACCCAGCCTGAAATAATCATATTAAAGTTTTATAGCCTGAGTCTCAACACTGTTAAGCACAAGCTCTTGGAAAATCTTATGTGCTCTGGGACCAGTCTGGAAAGATCTGTATTTCTGCATGGAGACTTCAAGTATGGGTTCCCATTACCATTCCGCTCACGTATACTAGAGCACAATACCCTTAGCCAACATTTAGCGTGATTTCTGAAGAGACACAAGTGTTTCATTTTACTCTCTGAGAGTAAAGGATGCTTCTCACGGGCAAGTAAAGCATTTTTGTTTCACTTTTTTTAAGTGTGCTGCAAGAAAGCATCATAAATAAACAGATCTAAGGGACCAAAGGATAGTTTCACGGGGAGAAGTCAAAGCAAAGAGCAGTGGCTCTTGAATTCATTTTCAGAGTGCCTTCATCTGATTGCTGTAGTTCAGTAAACACCATGTCTTTTCTTTTTCTGCATCATTTATGCACTTGCAGACTTTTAACTTCAGAGCTCAGTAAAGTGCCTTACAAAAAAAAAAAAACTGCTTGTAAATTTATATCCTGATTTTTTCACTATATTTTGTAAAGAGGAAGAAACTGAATTGATGGCAGATTACTTATGGATTGATTGCAAATAGGTAAGAGGCTACAAAATGAACTATGATTTCATTTTGTATTTTCAAGCTTCAATGTAATTGGCAGAGAGCTTTCTAAGAATGTATGTCTGTTCAGCTTTGCAACAGGGATAAGAAGATAAATGCTAAATTCCCCTCATCAGATGGAGAATGAACAAAAGAAACTGATGACTCTTTCCCTGACATTTATGATTGTTAAGCTGACAGACTACTCCTTCTGTCCCCATTTAATTGGTGAAAAAATATTAAGTATTTGGCTAGAACAGCCATCAAACTTAAAAAGCACTGGCCCAGCTGTACTCAGTTAAAAGTACATCATCTAATGTTACACGCAGCAAATAGCATTTTTTTGTGAATTATAATAATTATTTCCCGTGTCAAGTCCACAGATTTCAAGAATGGATCTTGATCTGAAAATGATGAAAAAAGTTCAGCTTTACACAGTATCGTGATTTAAAAATTGAACATCTCATCAAGAAGTAATGACTACTTTAAAATAGATCTTTGCGTGCATATCTACAGGATCAAATACTTTTCATTTTGCATTATTAGAAGGTGAAATAATTTGCGTTACTGTCACTAATTGCAGTAATTAATGGTAAACTAAGCTGAAAATTATGGAGGTACTATTTGTTAATGACAGCCAAACTATGATTGACTGTCAGCATAGATTTGGCTCCTAGGTCTGAAACAACTTGTATACTTTGTGCATTGAGAGTCAACCTTAATTCACAGGTTGATCCCAAGTCATACTGCTAAAGCAATAGCAGATTCTTTGGGTCTCATCAGAGCATTCCAGGTTTCTGTGACTGCCTGCTTGTCTCTAGTCACTGCAGAGGATCCATGGAATGTTACTTTGGTTTCTTAGACCCAAAATTTACATTTTTGAATTTATTTGTGATAAAACAGTAATTAAATAGAGTCAATTGAAATTTAAGAGCATAAGAAGCACTGGAAAGGGGAAAAAAATCTTTTAATGTTTTATCTAAGACTTCTCTTGGTTTTATGCCAGTGAGATACAGCCCTGCCATGTCGATCTCATTTTCAGATATTTCTGCCTCAAATTGAAAACATTAGCATTTGATTATCAGATATATCTTAAGGGAAAATGGTATTTTGAACAGAGGATGCAGTTAAAATAAATACGACTACAAAATTATATTTATGGTAATGAGGCTAATTGTCTTATAAATTTGTGTTAGGGAGATTAAAAAAAAAGGAAAGAAAGAAAAAAAGGGAGTTCCTACTCGTCTACCCATGTGCACAAATATTCCCTGAATTAAATGCCATTCTCACCAGGCAGCCAAAGTTTGTTAAATCCAGCTTTCTCAAGTCCAGTAGTTCTCTCAAAAGGGTGAGAGGGTTTTATATTTCATTCTGTAATCAGGAAATGTTCCTAGTAGCAGTATATCTGCCAGAGAAAAAATAGGAGAAATATTGAATAAGCATCATTATTTCACCTTTTTCTTCCCCTATGGCAATATCAGATTTGTCTTAGCCCTCAGGAGCATTATAAAGCTGTGATTGCTAACTTCTCTCTCTCTTAGGAGAAGAGTTTTATTGTTCCCTTTCCTCTCAACAGGCCTCAGGCCCTTATGGCACATTTTCTCTGAAAATTTTTCAGGTACTCTGCTAGCCTGAATGGCTGCTTTTGGCCCCCTGTGCCCAGCTTCTGTCCCTGCACTCCCTAGGTTGAGTTTGCTGAGCAGCAGCACAAACACTGCTCTGCTCTCCATAGCAGCCATAACTTTTCTAAAGTGTCTTGTAGAAAAACATGATGCCAAGAAAGAGGACATGCAGCCCTACACCAGGCCCAGCTGCCTGCTCCTGCTGCTGTAGGTGCTGGTGAACATGCACCTGGTCTGTGATTCAGACCAATTTGTCTGGGGTTTTGTGCTGTTTTCAAGCTGCTGCTCTTTTTGGTTAGGAAATTTTCATGGCCAATACAGGGCAGGCAGTGGAGAAGTGTGGCCAAAGGCAGGGAAGAGAGCAGAGTTACCTCTTTTGGCAATAGTGAGGGTTTAGATGAGCATATTATAATCATAAAAATGCACATTGCAATCCCCCACCCGGCTTTGTGCTGCCATTTAGGACAGCTCACTGCTTCATCGATAATCGGGCACATGGGCATAAACATGGGTTTACGGAGATAAAACTCCAAAACTATTTGCCAAGAAAAATGCTGCTAATACAGAAACAAATGGAAGGAGAAATAAAAGAGCATAGTCTTTAACTGTCCATTCATGTGACATTCAGCCCCATGGTCAGTTATGCTGCGTTCATCCTTGTTCCCTGCAAGATGTAAATGATCCTATCACAGAGGCAGGCAGCCAGATGATGTCTGTCCTCATCTGAAATTCCAGTTTTTGGTGACTCTGAATCTGGGGACTGTTTGTACTCGTGGGTGCACTGCAAATGTGCGGAAACTTCTTGTACGAGCAGGAAGTCAGTGTGAATATGCAGCTTCAGAGTAGGCATATGCAAACCTGGCATGGAAATGAGAGAGGAGAAAAGGCATTTCAAAAAAAAAAAATTGTAAGCAGTCAATCCTGTTCCTAAATGGCACATCTCAGATCTCTCTGCTCTATGTCACTAATTTTCATCTTTTTAAGAGCATAATGTTCTTAACATGAAATGTTTAGACTTGGTGTATCGTACCTTTTTCTGAAAGAACTGAACTGCTTGTTATAATTCTTGGAGTGTCAATAGATAGTAGAAACAAACCCTTTTTCTTACTTTTTTGCATTTAAGCCACTAGAACTGTGACAGTGTGATTCAATATGATTTTTAGTGAACTTGAATCCTCAATAATGCTTTAAAAATCAGCTTATTCTGAGTAATTAGGAATACTACCTTCTCTTTTCAAGATAAATTTTAAAGTATTCTTGAGAATTCCTGCTGTGCAATTAGGCCATTGCTCATTGTCTGTGCTTTCTGGGAAATCTATTCCAAATTAGTTTGAATAAATGTAAAAATATGGAATAAGCACCATTTATAATGAGGTGCTAACTTTCAATTTGCTTTCTTTTCAGTTACATCTGGAGGGAATGTATCTTTAGGGATAAGTGCATGCAGGCAAACATTCCATAATGGGGAAAACATTTAACTGTAAAAATGAACGGAAAAGAAGAAATTGTTTTCATTTGCAAGTTAGACAATTTCTTTTTTTTTTTTTTTACAAATTTCTACGAACAGAAGTGTAATTGAACAAAATACATTTTGAAGGCTTTATTAAAGATTACAGAAGGATTCACTTTTCTGTTATGATAATGTAAAGGCAATGCTTTACTTGCTGTATCTACTGTGTGATTGTTTTTAAGCTTGCTCTCCCTGCCTTGCAGGTACATTAACATTTGCATTGTAATCTCTCTTCCCCATCATCTCCTCTCCTGCAAACAATGTAAACAACTTTTTTTTTGAGCCAAGGACTGTAGCTCTTTGTCCTGAGAACAGATTCCTTTCATGCTGTTGTAACTCAGTGTTTTCTACTGTAATGTTTGATTTTTCTGCCCAAAAGAAGGAAAAAGCAGTCTGAGAAGAGTTGTAGTTGTTTAAAATTGCTTCTGAGCAGATGTAGAGGCCAGAGCAGAGTAAATCAGCAAAAAAATCCCTGGAATATCCACAAGACTTTTCAGAATATTCTGAACTCTTCTGCGTTTCTGACTTTTGTCTGAGAGGACTAGGATGAACCCCTTGTGTCCCAAGAAGTCATGCAGATGAAGAGCGAGCTCCAAGCAGTGCTAGGCAGGGAGCCTTCTGCTGACCTGGAACAGCTGCCAGAAACTGGAGGAAACAGTGTGCCAGTCCAGTTTTAAACTTATATATGGTCCCTCATGGCATGGATAACAGTATCTAAAATTTGAAATGGAGATCACGAGCCTGTTTAGGCAGTGTCAATCAAAGCTACAAAAAGCAGCCTGCCATCACTGCCACTTGGGTCACCAACCAAGCTGCTACCACAGTCTCTCCTCCATTCAGTTTTCCCTGGCTGCCATTCTTCCAAGCCTTTAGACCTTTGGAGAGTTGTGGGGGGCAGTATGAATGTATGTGTGCATCTGTGTATTGAAGAGATTTTCATCTCTCTGGGATCATTCTCTCTCCTGTTTCTCATTGAGCATGCAGTAAGAGCAGACTTCTGCAGATCCCTGCATGGGGCTGTACAACCAGCTTGTTTTAAATTTCAATTAAATATTTATTAAATTAAGAATAGTTAAAATGAGAATTAACTATTTTTCTTAAGATTTATTTGAAAATTTGAATTTGCAGAGCTTAAAATTTGTGCAGATAAAAAGTTTAAGAGGCAAAAGTTTACTGTTTACCTTCTAGTAAAATCTCTGAGAAAAATCTGCTTCCATGCAGCAAAGCCCAAAGCTCTCTGTTGAGGCGACAGAAGGGTCCATTCTACTGGAGAGAGGCATCAGTGCTGCTCTGCAAACAGTAGCACTGACATGCAGGGAAGGAAATTTTTTTTCCTGCTGCATCATCACAACTGCCGAGTTGTGATTCAGTCATGGCCACAAATGTGCTGTGGAAGCCTTGAATATGGTTTTCACTTGCATCCTCAGTACTGATCAGCTGTACTGATACCTGGTATCTCTGTTGGTCCAGTAGTATAGAAAGGTGATGTACTGACAGCCAAAATGTCAGGATTAATAAAAATAATAACAATAAAAGTGGCTGTGGGCAGGAACAAAGGAACTGCATGATGATTTCTGGATAAGTAGCTGAAGGCATGAATGTATAACGACACACAGCATAAAGGGAACAATAATTTTATCCTTGTGTAAGGTGATTTCAAAGAATATTCTTCTTACCTGGTGGCAGCGTACAACATCTTTATTCTATCTGACAATCTGGAAAATATCTGAAAATAATAGATATTTCTGCAAAATAATGTCAAAAACAATAGGGAAGATACTCAAAGTTTTTAACCTAAGGCCGTTAGAAAGAGATACCAGCTAATGATCAGCTTTATAGGAGGCTGGGCCTCCTCTCCAGTCGGGGCTATTACCAATTTTCTCATTACAAAAAGCCCTCTGAAGCAATTTGGGAACAGGTCTGAAATAGGAACTAATGATGGCAATGAAAGTAGGCAGCTTTTAAGCACGTTATGAATATTACTTAAAGTTTGATGAATCACACTGAACTTTAGACTGATATTTTCATCCACAGAACAAAACGTAGTCAAATTTTATTCATGTAACTCCCTTTGGTATAAGCCGTGACATGAGTCAGGAATAGGAATTGTTGTAAGAATTCACTCAAATTGATATTTGAATCTACCCCTCCAACACAGAGGAGAGAGAAAAAGTGACATATTCAATGTCTGAGATTAATAGTTTTTCAGGAATTGATCCATGGGATGAAAAATAAAGACAGAAAGAAATCAAGCTTTGTAGAGGAAGATCAGTTCCTTGTATCATTGTTTAATTATTGTGAAACATTTTAATTTTTGTATTGAAACGTATTTACTTTTTGCGTATACCAAATAACAAAGGAATCTGCTGTCAATAATGAACATTAATCATGAGTCAGGACGATAGCAAACAAATTAAACTTCCACAATTTTGAGGTGTTTTCTCTCTCCTAGAGACCTTTCTAGAGACTAAAATTACCAGCTACAGGCTTGAGCAAAAGGGAAAGGGAGATATTCCATGCTGCTCCTCTGTTTAAAATTAACCTTGTTTCAGTTTGTTTATTTATAGAGCACTTGACAGAACTGTGGTACTTGTCAAAACAAGTCAATCAACTGTTATCAGTCAAAGCATTTTATGTTATCAATGTTCCTTTTCTCCCTCTAGGAGGAATTTGATTAATCAGAAGTCTAGTTTGTAAATCTTTGTTCCAGGTTTGATGAGTTCATGAGAAGGTTCATTAGCATGGTACCATTCTACCCTTTCTCAGAGGAAAAGACAACTAAATGTCATCTAATCTGGCTCTGGAACTTTGAAGTAATTTCAACAATAAAACACCACTGAGCTCTAATTTCTGTAGTCAAGTTCTGTATCAGTGGCTGGCCTATGGAAAGACAAGAGCAGCCTCCATTTGTGTTGCTCTCTGCCTTGTTGGGTTGCTCACCAGAGCATGGTACATGTATGATGTCCCACACCACTGCCAAGTGGTGCCCAGGAAGGTCTTTGGTGGGGCAGATTGTTGTGTGGGTGCTTTGTGGTTGTATGAGCTTTGGTTTCACAAAATCTGAGTTCATGCAGTTTTCTGGAGCAGTTCTGTTTGTTTCATACACTTGTAGAAAATGGTTGTAAAAACACAATGAGAGATCATTGGAGATAGAGAGGGTATTTATTCATGAAGTCTCTAAATAAATTACCCATTATGCTCATCCTCTAATGTATTCCATTCCCTTACCTTTTACCCATATCTTCACAAGCCCTGGGATGAGTGTGTTGAGATGGTCTGGCTCAGACCTGCATGACACAGAGGACATGGGACATGAAAACCTTACAAGATCTCTTGGCATTTTCTTGATTGGTGACCATGAACTAATTTTTGGGCAGATGTTTTATGCTGTCTAGGAGTCTACCAATGTAATGGAACGTTCCTTTACTTCACAATATTGCTTTCTTCAGGCTCCATAAGACTTGGGAAAAACAACTGCTCATTGCCTGATTTAATTCATTCAGCAAATACATGTCTTTGTCACTATTATCTGCTTTCTCAAAGTCACAATCACATGCTGTAACCTTATTGCCATCATCCTTCGGTTGCAATGCAGGGTCTGCTGCCAAGACACCTGTTCTGCTCTCTTGACAGAGCCCAGACCTTTTAGACTTGACAGAATCCACTCATTTTCAGTTTTAGTGCTAAGAATGCTGTTTTGTCAATACATAGCATTTTTCTAACTCTCATTCCTTTTTCTCTTGCTTATATGCACATTTTCATCCACATTTCATTAAATTGTAGCCTAATATTTCTATTACAAGTCTTGAGCATTTTGTGACTTCGCCAAGACATCCAGTGTTGAGCAGATCTATTTGTTGGTGGTAAGGGATAATGGAGTAAAACCAAGAACTTATTACACATTTTGCTTTTCTAGAGCACATCACTTTGGTTTGGTTCTCAGTTACGTTTTAATGTTATGACTTAAATGTGACTTCTTTTGGATACCCCATTATTGGGAGCTTCTTAGTTAGGAATGTGGAACCCATGTTGGATTTACCCTCTAAGAACCTCTTTCTGTTTTCTGGCTTAAAAAAAACTTGTTTCTTTGTACAGAATATGAGCAAACACTACATCCCATTTGGGCTGCTAATGAGACTTTCATTTCACTTGACATCTTTCTATGATGTCTGTAGCTGCAGTTGGTCTTTTAGGCTCCCTATCTGGTTACTGGAAAGTGATATGTCCCTTGTGTCTTATAGAGTGGTTTTATTGTTGTCATATAGGGGCATCTGTTGCTGGGCTAATCGTAGATGCCTCAATACCTACTTTTCATGAGAAAAACAGATAGAACGTGTTCTTACTAATACAGTGATGCATTTAAAATGTGTTTCAGGTACAGCAAATAACACAAACCAGATGTAAATAGCTATGAATTACCTTTTTCTGAAATAGCTACAATTCAGACTCAGACTTTTTTTTTTTGATGATTTCATTTAAATATTTTAATGGTGATTTTTCTTTTTTTTTACTTTTTTTTTTTTTTTTTTTCTAATAATCCAGGGTAAAAAAAGAATGTATAAATGTCAATCATCATTGTTAACATCAGCAGTTTTTCTGCAGTCTGCAGTTTTGGTGGAATAGTTCTTTCCCCTGCCCCTTTCCTCTTTATGGTGACAGCAATGTCTCCTTTTTCATTCCGCTATTATACATTTTACTGTCCTCACTGCCAGCTCCTACATTTGTAGATCCCAAAGGCAGATGAATTTTACAGACACCTACTAACTGAAAATTGAAGGAAATAGAGTTTGATTCATCTTGCCTATTTTATACATTGACCCAATCATATATGTGACTCCAGTGACTTCAATGTGACATGGACGTATATCACTAATAAAGCCACTTCTCTTTCTCCTCTTGAAGAAGGCTTCTCTTTTTCTCCATCTGACTCCTGTTAGGAGGAAATTGGGCTCTTTGTCCAACATGAGGTGTTGCTGTGGAGCAGATTGTGCATGAAGAAAGTAGGAAGCGAGATAAAGAAGTATTCTCCTGTGTTCTGTTGGCAAAGTCTTTCTGACAGCAAGAGTTAACAAGAAAAAGGATTTACAACTAAATATGCTATTTCGTTTTGATTTTTCACCTCAACGGAGTGATGGAAAAGACTGAGTTTAGAAAAATCCCTGTGTTCCCGTAAGCTTCAACGATTATCTGTTTTTAAAATAGAGTAAAAATCTGATATAGTAAGCTGATGTTGCCAGTGAAAAGAGAGATCTACACCATAGATGTGCAAACCTTTTTCAGGTCTTAAAACAGAAACCTTCAGTGTAATTAGAGGTGGGAATGTAACTTGGGTTGTGAACTGTATAGCACTGATCTTCCCACCTACCTCTTCCCACATCCAGCTCTGAGCCTGTCAGAAACTGATTCATCTTGTCTCTTTCAGTTGTCAGTTGAGATCAGATGAATCATGCTCTAAAAGCCTTTAACGAATTTCCATTGATTGTAAAGGTAGCATAGATGATTAGCATAGATGATTAGCTTAGTTGTCTGATATCATCTGGCCAGATGAATCCTACCCAAGAGTTTTATTGTAGCATACTTTCCTGATGTCCTAGCAATTAGCAAAAATCATTTCAGTAAAATTAAATGTTGCCAAGGTTCCATTCCCCATTCTTCTCAAGAAGCAATCTTTTAAAGCATGCAAGTGTGATTAGGCAACGGACCTAGATCATTATAGATAGGAAAGACATGGAAACTCTCTTTCTCAGTTGTCTCCCCTGTCCACCCTCACTTTTCTCCCTACAGTGTTGCCTCATGCTTTGTTCTGCTCTTTCACTCTTTTTCATACTCAAGGCTGGTTATGTGGATCCCAAAGGCAGAGCCAGCTTACAAACACAATATAGCCCCATGCATTATAACACAGTTGTATTTTATGCCCATGAGAGAAGCAGAGAAAGGTGTACCTTTCATCATTGTAAACTTCACTTTTGTAATGGGATAGCATGTTAGAGTCCTTTGTTTTTGCAGTTTCATGCATCAGTTGTGATATAACCATGCAAACAAACAGCAAACACCACTGCCCCTCTCAACGCTGCAGAAAATAGAAGCAATGGTCTTTGCCACTGTTACATTGCAGCAGGACCAGGCCGAACTAGGAATCCCTCTACACGAAATATGGTACAGCTATATAATCAGAAATGACCTTGCCTTTTACAGTTACAATAAAGGAGAGAGAAGAGGATTGAAGCATGCAATAACCTAATCTTCCCTAGCTGTGTCATAGGTGAGCTGCAGGAAGTTCTCCAGCTGCAGTCCAGTCCACTCGGTGCTTTTCATCCTCACTCTGGAATACTCCCAGAGCTTCATTTTACTGGTAGAAATGTGCAGATTTGTTGTTGCTTCTTTTTCAAAAGGATGATATTTTTGTCACCTAGGAACATTATTTAATCATTGTTCCTAGTCCACAACTAAAGTTTTAAAGAAAATTTTAGTTCTTGGTGTTTTCTTAGAGTAGCTTTTTGTTTCTTCAATAGCACTCACAAAGCAATGAACAAATTCATCCATGCAGAAGAACCATAATCTTTTTATCCTTGTAGTTGTTCCAGCAGTAGAACACAAACAGTAACAGTCATCACCAGCTTTAGCTGGAAATTAAATAAAGCTTTATTTTAATTATCTCATATTTCTGAATTAATTTTATGTGTATTGTTAACAGCCATCTTAATTAAGTAATATTTCAATTTGAGATATAATTTCAGAGATTTCTTTCTGTAATTTACTGTTTTGACAGTATCCATTAAGTAGTCCATTATGTTATCTGACCTCACATCTCCTTAAAGCTAAAAATAACGATCAAATGAAAATAATATGAGAAAAAAACATATATTTTCAAAAAGATGTAATTCACTCCAAAATCTTACCTCTGTATCCATACAGCTGCTAAAGAAACTGTTTGTATTAAATAAACCCTCACTTAAGTTTTAGTGCACAAGCAGTCAGGCTGGTGGATTTGCGATAAAATGCCAAGTTCCAGACAGTTCATATTTTGCTATTACATTTTCTCTGCTCAGGCTGAAGCTTTCACTAATATGTTTGCTTTAAGAATGACTGAGCATCGTGTATTTCATAGATAAAACTAGTAATTATTCTCTATGCAGATACTATTTTTTCTGTACAGATAAAAGAGAAATGCTTGGTTGAAGCAATAATCTAAGCAGGCTATTGTCAGTAACAGCTCGTTTGTTCAGATGGAAGTTCCCATTAGATATATGATCTGTAAAAAAATAACATTATGGCATAGATTTTTATGGAAATAAAACACAGTAGTTGCTGTCTTTTCTCTGAGAGATAAAAATGTTATTATAAGTGAGAACAATTATTTGTCTGTTTATGTAGTGTGTCAGAAGGTAGGAAAAGTAGGAAAAGATAAAACAATTTCTTTTTGCACTCTAAAATCTGTTGATTTTTTCCTTCCTTTTACTGAATCAAATCAGCACGTAGACATTGCTCTAAATTTTGGCTTTTAGGTCTTCATCTAGGAATTTCACAGATCACTGAAAGTTCTATGTGCACAAAGGTCTATCACTTTCTTATTTGATATATCCATAGCCAAAATATTTGTGTCCTAGAAAAATATGCAAAGCAGAATTAATTTCAAATATCTACACCATTTATCTTTCATTTTCTTTTTCAATATAGTACCACACAAACTTGTAAAATCTACAGTACACCTCTCAGTATTTCTCAGATTCTGTGGACAATAAGAATGCCTTTCATTTTGTTGTGATAGATTTTGATGTCTTTTGTACCAATATTTATCAAAGTAAAATCCAAACTTCAGAGTTTCATTACTAGTCGTGCCGAAACTTCCACCATGCAGAGGTTATGCCATCACTTCTTGATGTAGGTCACACTTGCCTCTGGTGAGGACAAGACATTTGTGTAGAATCATTATTGGTTTGATTTTTTGTACGTCTACCTTCCTATAGTTGTACATGGAAAAGTGTTTCATTAATTTATTTCTGTCCCTTCCCTTCCAGGAAAAGTGAAACTCTATTGACCCATCAAATACCTGTTGTGTTATTTGTGTTTCTGTAAAAAAAAATACTGCAGTTGTACAGGAGACTGAATACATGCTACTCTTGACCTCTCCTTTCAGTGTTATATATTGCACTGCTAATGTTTTTTTTTTTTCATTGTCTTCTCCAGGTCTGGGTTTCAGTATTGCAGGAGGAGTGGGAAATCAACACATTCCTGGGGACAACAGCATTTATGTCACCAAGATTATTGATGGAGGTGCTGCACAAAAAGATGGAAGGTTGCAGGTTGGAGATAGACTCCTTATGGTAAGTGTGACAAATTCAAATTGCATTTAATGTGGCTGAAAGTTGTTTCATATAGGGACTTTCATTTATTGTACATTTTACTAGAGGTAACCATTACAACTTCTCTAATAATTATGAGTTATATTTCTGTCATCTTCCTTTTTTCCCATTGTTTATATGTATTTCTGAGACTACAGTTTAAAAAAGCACTGTAGTGGAAAACCAAGATTTTATGAAGAAAAAACAATGGATTGTATTCCTGTGACAATCATTTTACGAAGAAAAGAATAAATGCATTATGCACATCAGCAACAAGTGAGAATGCACCACAAAGCTTCAAACGGAAGGTGTTCATTACAGCAAAACTAATTCTAATGATCATTTTAAGAAATTAGAAAGATGTAAAAATACGCCATGAAACTCATTTGTAGCCACTGCCAATGGACCATTACCCATCTTTCAGTATACATATGAATGCTTCATGTGGATGCTCCATAGAGGTGTTATAAAAGATATGTTTTCCTTGATGAAATATTTTTATTTCTCTGATGCATCTCACTTGGGGAAATTGCTCCTAATATTTGCAGAGATAGTAAACTGTTCCCTCTAGATAATTATTTCCCACACAGAGTTTGTTTAATGCTTTGTGAGGGGGAAATCCTGACCCTGGTGAATCAGCAGAAGTTAATCTATGTCAAGCTATATTTATGTCAATGCATTTGCAAATATTTCAGCAGATCATTGCCATGAAAGAAGTGTCCTGCAGTAGCTCTTTTTTATGACATGATATCTAAGCAGTGAAAAATTGCTGTGACCTTTTTTCTTCCTGTAAAACTATGTCTATCTGAAGTTTTCTTTATTTGGCCAGGGACACTGTGTTCCAGTCACATGTGAAGATGACCATTCATTTTCAGGGTATTAAACAGAACATAAAAGGCACTCGGTTGCTGGGTTGGTGACTTTAACTTATTTTAATTAAGCCAAGAAGGCAGACAAAGCAACTTAAAGATCAAATGCTGTTATCAAACTCAAAGCAAAATGAAACTAGAACTTAACATTTCTTTGACATTTCTTCGCAGGTTTTCAGCACGCTGAAATTCAAGTCTCTGCTTTTTAATGATGTTTTGGCTCATTTTTCCATAGAAATGTGAATTTGCATTTACGGAAGTTGCATCTTATTTTGTTATTTTGCACTTTGTGGCTAATCTACTTCTGTTCAAGTTATCTTTCTTCCGCGGTGAGAATTTCTTCACAGTTTTTATGTGATCTGCAAATCTTTATTACCTTACTCTAAAATTCTTCCAGCTCACTTGAAGAAATAATCTGCAAAACACAGGCACAAAAACTCTTCATTCTCTCTTTAGTGTCACTTAATTAGTATGAATTACAATAGGAAAATAATAATTTTATACATCACTATGTAGAAATTCATTCTTTCTCCTGCATCTGACCTCTGAAAATAACCAGAGGTCATTCTCAGTGTGTTTGATGTCACGTCTTCATACTACTTTTCTTTTGATCTGGACCAGTTCAATGCTTACAATTATCTCTTTTTATAACTTCATATAAAAGAAGGAAAAGGAAATCATAATATTGCTCTCCATTAGTCATATACTACCAGACCAAGCTTTTCATTGTTGCTTAAGAAATTCCTAATACCAACTTGTTCTTTGTTTGCTTTAACCCTTATGTTTTCAGTTTCTCTCCAGCAAGACACCCCAATTTCTTTAAGACTTGAGAATTTTCTTCAATACCTTCAATATTTTTTCTCTTCTGCCTTGGGTAGTATCTGTCAATTCATGGCATTTACTTCATGTTCCTTTGTGAAAAGTGAGTGAAAGAACTCACTACTTTCTTTTGGCAGTCTTACCACTTTTATCAACACAATATTATCCTTGTCACCTGCATGGTCCTACTTCTGCTTCACTGATTCCTTATTTATTACATATTTCAATGTTTTCTCATTGTTTTTCTTCTCAGTAGTGCATGCTTTCTCAATTTTTTTCATCATTTCTCTGTAAAATTTACTACAATTTGTTACCCTCACAGAATTGTCAGCAGCTGCTGGGATGATTATTTCTTTTTTGTGTCTGTTTTCTGATAAGTTTGGGTAAAATGCTTTCAGATCCCAAAGAACATGCAGATCGAATGCATTAGAATTTAAGATGTAATAAAAGAGATGCTGCAAAATCAAACTAATATTGAAATGTAAAACAATTAGGTGCCATCTGAGCATTTCACAGTTTGATGTCCCTACAGTTATTAAATGCAGATTGCTAATAGCATGTTAAGCATTCACAAGATGTATTATGTAAATATTGAGCATTGTGATTATTGTGAAATCTATACAAGGGCATATCTGTGCAGTTATATTTCTGTGGCACTGAGCCTGCACTTGTGGCTTATTATCCTAAGCACTTCCACATAGAAATACAATGCAATTATACAACGTAGGATAATTCTGAGGTACCCAATAGGAAAATTGTTGGAGGAAGCTTAAGTGTGCGCTCCATCCAAAAACTGAACTCAGTGGGTTTGGTAGGTATATGGGAAATTAACAGACCAGAGCTCTGCTTTGAAGACTTACAGCTAGTAGGAAACTTTTACCTTACTGTAGTCGGGTGGTCATACCTATAGTAATGCCTACAGCAAGAATATTGCTGTACTGGATATCTCAGCAAGGCTGCTTCTCTTTGCACTCAACTGGAGCCAAGCAGAATCATGTACAGAGCACCATAGGCTAGTACAGTAACTCAGGTTGAAGGAACCGCAGGACATCCCTAATCCAACCTTCTGCTCATGCAGTATCAGTTCTAGGTTCATACAAGGTTGGTAAGAATTTATCCAATTGAGTCTCAAAAACTCAGTAAGTTCTATTCAAAGGTAGAACTTGCACAGCCTCTCTGGGCAGCTCATTCCCTCTAATATCTTGTTTCTATACAGGCCTATTGTCTTCCCCATTACCTTATGCCACTCTGAAAAGGTTCACTCCACCCTGATGACTGTAAGCACTGAAAGTTACTGTTAGTTGTCCCCAGAGCTGTCCTTGTAACCAGGAGATCCAAGGACTTTTCCACAGAGCTGCTCCCCATTTGGGCTGTCAGTGCCCAGCCTATGCTGTTGGAGGGGGTTGGGCAGTGCCAGTAGCAGAACTTACTCCCTCTGTCTCCCTGTTGAACATCATGAAGTTCCTTTGGACCCCTTCCTCCAGCCCTTCTTCAGGTATATGGACTGGCTCCCTCAGTGAGTTGTTAACTGCAAATGTGACGAGAGTGCTCTCCTTGCCTCCTGCAGCTCACTGACAAAGCAGATCTGGAAGAACTGAAAAATGATTTGTTACCTTTCAGATGATAATTACTTTCTTTTACCTGATGTAATCATCTCACTTAGGAATTGTTTACCTACAGAATGGATAAATGAGAAGTCACTATAAAACTGTTTTTTACTGATACAAAACATTGACAGAAGCACGGTATTCTTCAGGAAAACCTCTAAAACATTACAATTTTAAAATATATTTAAGCTAGTATTTATCTCTAATAAGTATTCTATTAACTCTTTGAAAATACTATTCCCAAAAACCTTTCATGTTTAGGCCATATCTATTAGCCTGTTGCTTTTTAGCCCTTGCTCTCAGAGAGATCAGACTTTCTAGGGCTGTGTATGTTCATAGGAAAAACTGATGTTACATACCACAAAATTTAACTTGATTCTGTTTTCTTGCTGAAAACAGAAGGAAAACAAGGCAGCTGCATTTCTACATGGTTATGCCATCCGCATACCACTTCATTGCCTAAAAAATATTTTTTTAAAACCAAAATCTGTGTAAAAATGATTGAACAGCAATGATTCAAAATACGTAGTTTGCACAATAAGTAATGCCTCCTGTTTATTTCCATGGAAACTACAACAGATACAAAGAGCACGATATCCATACAGTGGGTGTGGTAGGACAGTCCAGCCAAGATGAGTATTGTGCTCCACAGTCTTCAAACTGGTATGGAGAATGTTGTTATCATGTTGCAAGAGAAGGGTTGTCTTCTTCTCTGGCCTTACTCTGGAAGTTCGAGCCTTCAGCTTTGTCAGTGTCAAGATGTAGAGTTGATGGTTTGTCCAGGTTCCAGGAAATCCAGAGGGATCACCCCTTTCCTATCCCAAAGGACAGTGTACATCACTTTGCTCACTGAGGGCTGTATCTTGAACTTTTTCTTCAATGGGGAGTTCACATGTCGTCACTCCATAGACTGCTGTTTTCACTCCAGCTCATAGTGGCGACACCACGTCTCGTCACTGATGGTGATGCAATCCAGGAAACTGTCACCTTCAGCTTCATATTGGTTCAGTAGGTCCTGGCAAACTGGCATACAGTGTTCTTTCTGTTCCTATGTGAGCATTGCTGGGACTCACCTGGTGCAAACTTAGTGATATTCCAACGTTGCCACCATCTTTTTCAATGCATTGAAGCCAATACTCAGCTCTGTACACTTTTCTGGTTATAATCCACTGATTCATGAGGATGAGCCAATCAAGACACTTTTCATTTTGTGGTATGACAGCTGTGCATGGCCATCCACAATGTGGCTTGTCTTTCATGTCACTGTTGCCACTGCTGAAACGCAACGCCCATCACCTCACTATGCTCACGTTCACTGTTTGGTCTCCAGAAACATTAAGCAAGTGTCGATGAATGTCAATGAGTGCAGTTTTTTCCCCATGGAGGAGTTCAGCTCCTCATCTTTGCTCCATACACACTTCCACATCAGACACTGTTTTGTCAGACTCCCCCTCTACTGCCATCTGTCACACAGCAACAAAATATAACGGAATATTAGTGGGAAGCTTCAACCTCTACTACCATAGCATCAGCATCCACCTCTGACATCACGGTCAAATGTAATAAAATAGGAGGCATTGTTTTCAGAGCAGCCCTCGTAGTTCAGTGTCACTTGCACATAGTTGGCACACAGTGCCTGAAGCGTGTCAGTTAAGTCTTCATTTGTCTGTGATGCACAAACTCTTGCATTCTTTGGCAAAGAATAGATCTGTTTTAGGACACTGAGTATATGGCTACTTATAGTCTAAGCGAGCTAATTTCAGAGGGAGTAGCACACAATGTCATCTGAGATAACCAGTTGCTTTCTATTCAGACTCTAGGAGTCCTCGGGGTTATATGTAGTTAGTTAATCCAAGCAGATTTGCATCCTTAGAACAAATGATTGGGCTTCAGCTTTGAAAAATCGTTCACTTTTCACAACCATTTAAATCATGGTGAGATTTAAAGAAGGCCATCAGCAGTTCTAGATTTACAGCTGGCAGGCTGTGAGCGTTCAATGGCCAACACTCACTCAGGATTTGCTCAGGAAAACCAACTTTCTGAATCAGAAGTGAAATATTACACAAAAGCAAACATTACTGCTGACAAGCTAAAGATCACCTCATTGTCTCATTCATGGAGGGAATCCAGTCTTCTTACTCTAAATAAATAGAGGAATGGAACAATTTCTCTTTAAAAAAAAGAAAATGAGTTAAGACAGATTTATTTCTCCGGAGATCTTATTCTGCTATCAGCTTATGCTCTTGTGAATGAAATTATTTTTTAGAGCACTTGTGCAGTCTTCTGGGGAATTCCAAGCTTTTCACTTCAGCTACTATTCAATGCCTTTGTTTTCCAATATAAAAAAAGACATTTTCCAAATAAGATAATTCTTGCTTGTATTTGCAGTTCATTGCCTTGATTATGGTATTAAAAAAAAATCTTTTTATTTTTCTTTGGCAATTTTGTACTTATTTGCCCCATCACTCAAATATCTTTTTTGGTTGGACTTGTAAGTATCTCTAATTTCCTTTCTCCTGTATTATTTCTTTCTCTTATTATTTTCCTGTGATATCAGTATGCCTTCTTATTAACATTTCTTCTGTTTGTAGAAGCTGCTTTCCTGATTTCTTTGTTACTTCAAGTGCAGTTTGCAATTCTGAATTTTCTCTCTATAGAACATTTCACATTTTAAAAGCCTTGCGTGCTCCATGCCTCTTTTCTTTCTGATCCTCGTCCTCTGGCTTCCATGGCAGTGTTTTGTAGCTCAGGTACCCAGCCTTTGAACTGAGCAATGCATTTTACCACTCAGATAAACTTTTTAGTGTTTGCCATGGAATTTTGTTCCCCTTAATTCATTGTGACTTAAGTTGTCTCCCTAGACAGAGAATGTTGATGTGCAGTACCTAGTGTACCACACAGCTCTGATGTCAGCTCTTCTGCAAAACATTTCAGCATCTCAGAGGGGTGTATGCCATACACACTTTGATTTTGTATTTCACCTACATCTCCCACTGTTTATCTTCTTTACTTCTGAATCAATTACTTTTTTAAACTACATCTTCCATTGTGGTTGTCTTGACAGTAGGAAGTGAGGTTTCTTGCTTCATTGGCTGAGCCACGGCCAGTGAAACACAGCCAGATTTATGGTGGTAGAGAAAAACCTGTTAAAATAAGCATTGAACAAAATAGTTCATCAATGTATTTGGGTTTTTATTTTTGTGCAACAGTACATTCAAGGGTTTTTATCTGTGATAGTCCCACCTTTCAAATTTATTGAGGTCCCTCTTGTCCTGGGCACCCTGCTCTGGGTGTCCCTGCATGAACAGGAGTTGGACTTGCTGACCTCCAGACGTCCCTTTCAGCATCAACCCATCTGTGATTCTGTAGTAATATACAGACAGTGTGGGAAGGAGGGAATGTAAAGGATAAAGGTTATATTGACAAAAGTGTAAATTTTCATTATTTGAAATGATTTTGAAATCCAGCAGTAGGGAAGGCTAAATTTCATTCGCTTCTACTTCCTTCCAGTCTAGTAATTCAAAAGACATTTATTTATTAAAAGTACATATGTAAGTTAATGCTGTTCCTGACATTTGGAAAAAAGAAAGAGAGAGAGAGAAAGAGAGAAATTTATAAAAGATTGAGATCAGACTTTTATTTAAATGGAAGACCTGTCAAAATACAGCATGCAGTGTCAGCAGCTCTCTTCTGAGTGTTAGGTTGTATCATTGCTCTTCATGTCGAATTGTCATAATAATAAGCCTGTTACTGCCTCTTTCAATTAACCTTAAAATGAAGTTTGAGAATTATATGAGGATCAAAGTTTAAACAGGATCCTTACGCTTAGCAGTACTACCCAGGAGAAGTCATTCTCTCTCGTTGTTGATATCATC
The DNA here is from genome assembly GCA_013396635.1 of Penelope pileata. Taxonomy (NCBI): domain Eukaryota; kingdom Metazoa; phylum Chordata; class Aves; order Galliformes; family Cracidae; genus Penelope; species Penelope pileata. The sequence goes on from WBMW01006380.1 coordinate 51,215, forward strand.
TGGGTATGAACAGTCCTCTAGTGCTTCATAATGTTTCTGGATTTCTTTCCAGTTATCAATTACCAGTTAATACTTTTGCCAGTAGCTTACTGTCACAGCCAAGTCTCCAATAATTTACTGAAAATAAATTCCCTAGCAAGTATGTATTGCCTTCTGTGATTTAGTGCTATACTTTGTTACGCTATAGTTGAGGAGCTTCTTTTTCTGCCATATCGTATAGACTTGACAAGGAATCCTTGTCATAACTGTAAAAGTTGAAGGATGGTGCTTTAAATCACAGTCAAATGTTTCAAGTATGACATTCATTTTGAAATGTAGACTTTTTTACTGCCTTACACCACACATCTGAAAGCTGTATCTACATTGCTCTTCTTTCCTCTGTCTTATGACTCCTCTATTCAGGCCATATGCCTTTTTGTGCAGGGACCTGTCACTATACTGTCCATAGGAGCACAACCTATTGTAGACATCAGTAGATGTAGTGGATTTACGTGTGAATATATTGTGTACCCTTGTACAATAAACTACTCCTGACACTTTTCTTTAGATTTCTTCTTTTGGATACTAAAGCATTAATAGGCAAGGCTTATTGTCTCCATACCTACTTAGTCTGTCGTCCTGTCCTCTTACAGTTAAGTTTTGTTCTTTTCAGATAGAGCACAGAACTACTATTACATCCTTTTATTTTTTCAATGTCTGTCTCTTGTGTTTCCAGAAAACTGATTAACTTTCACATTCACATTACTGCACCTCATAGGCATCCATTTATTTATATTACTTCATCTCTTATTGTTTCAATGGTCAATGATGTATCATCGATGAAAAGATTTGGGGGTGTTATGTATATCTGAGATCCTAGTCATGTGTGCTATGAAATGGATTTGAACAGATGATCTTGGTAGGTCAAATAGTATAGACAGTTTGTATAAATGATGTGGTGTTATTATTTTTAAATATCATTTTATGCTAATGACAATACTAGCAGCAGAATATCACAAAGGATTTATCTACTAAGAAGACCATCTTCATCCATTCTGTTTCTCTGGTATTATCAAAAATACTACATCAATATTTGAATATGCATGTGCTGAGAAAACTATATTTTCTATCCTACTGTAATACTACTTCTATAATCTTCAGTGCTCTTTGTTTACAGCAGTTTTTCCAAGACTGGGACAACTGCAAGACAGTGTGATTATTTTGTCTTTTGCTACATGTATCCTAACTCACCTGTCTGATTTCTCCTTTAAGGTAAACAATTATAGTTTAGAAGAAGTTACCCATGAAGAGGCAGTAGCGATACTGAAGAACACTTCAGATGTAGTGTATCTGAAAGTTGGAAAGCCCACCACCATTTACATGACCGATCCTTATGGCCCACCAGACATTACTCACTGTAAGTGACTACTGTAACTCATTTTGTATGGAAGATCAGTTTGCCAGATGATTGTGGTTTTTTCATAGCTTGTCCAAAGTACCCCACTAAAGTTTACGAAACAGCTTGGAATGCTACAAAAATGAAACGTTTATTGCCACTTAAGTATGCTATACTTGTGAAATATTCGAAATTTCTGTATTCAACTGAAGTATATTTGCAGCAAAAGTAACAGTGGAGATGATGTATTGCTGTGCTGACTCAAATTGGCCGTTGTGCAAGTGATCAGATTGAACTATAACTCTTGTGACAATTGCAGTGATAAAAATATGCAATATGTTTTGAAATATGAATAGATTTGTAGGCTGGAACCCTCTGTCCACTGAAATATCAGAACATGCAGCAAAACATCCAAACAAACTTAGTGAAAAGCTTGAGAAAAATGGACATGTTATTTGCATAAAATATTACATGGAAAGTAAAATCACTGCTCTATCTACATCAATCTGCCTATTTTCTATGTATATCCACTTTCTAAATTCCTATTCCACTTTGCTTCATTCTCAGTCTGTCCATTAACTTTATGTATGTTCAGCTAATGTTCCTTCACTGCACACTAAGACCTTATTTGTCATTGTATTAAATGTCCTCAATGATGTAGGAAAAGTTGCTGAAACAAGTTATTTTAGTTGTTTCATTGTTAGTAGAACTCAGTGCAGGATCTTACTGAGGAGGAAGAATATTTTGTTTTAAAAACAAACTGATTTAACTCAGGCTGTGATATCCATGCACTGAAAATTATCTAGAGTGCTGTGTGATGTTCAGGTAGAAAGAAATGCATCTATGTGAACTTGCCAGGTTTCCCTGAGATTACCAAGTACAAGGGTGTGTGGCTGTGGAGTCCCTATCAAACACATCCCTCGCCCTCTTACGGCCAGCCTCCTTGATGATATATTTTTTGTACCCCTAAGGAGATAACAGGGATTAGGATCTTCTGTCTCCTTGGATTTACTCACTTCTGTGACTTCTTATCTGAGTGTCCGAGATACCAGTTCAGTCTTTCTCTCTTGTTATCATCTCTTAACAACTTGAGTCTTTGTTTTAGTTTGGTAGTAGGATGTCGTGAGAGGCTGTCCATAGTTATTTCTGGTTTTGATAACGTATTGGTGAATTTAGGTGCCAACAACATATTCCATTCTTATAGGCCTCCTTCTGCCAGTCTTCTTGATGTTTCCACACCCAGACATTCCCATTTGCTTCTCATTCACAACACTAATCTTAACATTTCAGTTGTAGCTCTCTATACCACTAGTGCCTGTTGTCTATCCATTTTGTTACTGAATCTCACTTCCTTCATTTAGTTGTTCACAAAAAACTGTCTGCCTTCAGCTCCACTACCAAGAGGTACTAGCTGCATCACCTAACAACTGTGTGGCTGTTTAATTTTTGAAAACAGCTTCATCAGCTGATCTATACACATCTTGATCTTCTGCAAATAATGATAGAGGCACTTGTGGCCAGGGAGCCAAAGGCTGGGAAAGGTAGATTTTCCCAGTAAAAGCCAGATATTGATTTGCTCTGCTCATTTGCAGAGTGTTGCTACTGTGAACAGAAAAAGTTGAGTGGAAAGATAAATATCCATAATCTTCCTTATTCAGAGCACTCCACAGAAATAGAAGAGAAGGCTTTGTAACATTAAGTGGTATATTCAACTGTGCTGAGATTACCTATTAGCAAATGTTACAACAGATGGCAATCATGATTGTCCAGTAGCAGTCTGGTCTGGATCTTAACAAAGGCCAACAAGTAAAACTGCTAAATGTCCCTATCCAATCTCCTGCTTTATAATACTTTCTAAAATAATAATTTGAGAGTTCTAAAAGAGTGTGTTTTATTATGTCAGATTATAGATCAGAAGTGTATGAAAAGACAGACGCAATTCCAGAGAGGAAGTAAAGGTTGAAGAGATTTGCAGTGGCCCATCCCAGGCTGTTGGTGCATAAAGATTCATTTATCCTCAGGGAGCTTTTCATTATACCTACGTGTTCAGAGTATTTCAGAATCGGTAATGGCCTTTCCCTGTAGAGATATTTTGCTTTGAAGCATTCTGTACCACAGAGTTTGAAAGAAAGACTGAAAATAAGAGTAGAAAGACTTCTTTTCATGAGAAAATTACGCTCATTGCAGAAGCACACATCTTTGTTTTTCCTACTTGTCATTTCCTTTTCTAATTATATTAACTTGAGATTTGATTACAGCTATTGCAAGTAACCTCAGAATGGCAAAAAAAAACAAGCAAATAACAAAACCCACAGACCCAAGATAGAATCACAGAGTACAGTCCTATAATTATCAGTATTAGCCATTAATTTGTATGAGATTTGTATCCAATTTCTGTTTTATATACAAATTTACTTGTTCTAAATAATAACATATATACTTGTACTGAAATTTCAATTTTATTGGGAAATGTTGCACCTTTAGTAAATCACAGATTTAAGTCTTCCCTATATATAATTCTTGCTGTACATAAAATTCCTGCTGTCATCCTGCATTTAGTTCTTACTGTTTTACTCCCACTTCTATATATGGGAGCCAAAAAGATGAATGTTTTTAATCTCATTCTGTCCTATATGCATTTCCTTCTTGCAGTCTGTCCTAATTAAAGAAAGTCTTTGTTTGCTGTCTCCCAAACTATCTTTTCTTACTTAGATCCCTTCTGAAGATTCAATTCCTGCAAAATGAGCCTGCATTACTCTTATTATTGTTGTTATCATTATTTGCTATTATTAACAGTGGCTAACTGGAAGTGCTCATTCTTACCAACAGCTTATTCTCCACCAATGGAAAATCATATACTCTCTTCCGGAAACAATGGCACTTTAGAGTACAAGGCATCTCTGGCCCCTATCTCACCGGGAAGATACTCACCCATCCCAAAGCACATGCTTGTGGAGGATGACTACACCAGGTCAGATGCTTTTCTTTGTTTGTTTCCTTTTGTGTTGATTGCAATGAACATAGGTAAAGCATTCGGTGCACCTCTGACAGCATACAGCGTATGGTTGTTTTCACCCATGTTCAAGGGAAGATGAAATAAAACTGTTACAGGCACCGAGACAGCCATGAGAAAGGTCTTGTGAATGAATGCTGACCTGAGGTCCATGTTTTTTGAGTGCAATCCTGCGCTAATTCCTAAACAACATGGCAACATTAGAGCAGTGTTGGCACTGAGAAAAGTGTTCTGTTTCTTACGAATTAGTTTTGATAGCTCCTTACTGGCATGGTTAGGAGATCTCAGGGTTGGTGACTCATCTGGCTCACTGCATGTATGGGCGGAGTGACTGTACATGTGTTTGTACCTGTCTGAGAGAGTGTTCTCTGAAAGGTCCATTTGTTTGGTACTATGAAAGCAATTGCTCTGTGTACACACACTGAAAGATAAATGCCAAGGAGAGTGAACAATGTGAGAAAAGAGAAAAAAATACATGAAAACAATGTTGTGGCTGTAAATTAGCTGTTACTAAATTTAGGGGAGAAACTGGGAAAAGTCTTTTAACCATTAGAGAATCATAACGTGAAACAACTTTCTGTGGAAGTATTGAGGTTAAAAGGAAACTCTATACAGTGGCACTTGATAATGTTATGAAAGGAGTTATTGTGATTATCTGCAAAACGACCACTGGAAATTCTCCTAATCTTTCTTCCTAATCCTCCTAACCCTTCTTCTTCTTTTTTTTTTTTTTCTTTTTCCTAACGAGGTAGCACAATTTAATCCATTTAGTTGATTTCCAGGTAGAAAAGACACAGAAGAAAATGCTGGGAGAGTTCTTTTATGCCTCGTGTTGTGCATGCCACTGATAAGACATTGTGTATTTATCTTTTCTGATTTAAAGAGCACTACCATTCACGTAGAAGACAATGGTTGTTAAGTTTGTGAAATGAGACTTCATTATAACATCTAGTACCACAGGAAATGACAAATTTAATTTTTTTCCTCACTTCAATATTTATAGCTTAATTGTGTTTAAGGCTAAAAGGTGGGCTGTTTCTGGTCATGTAACCTGGCCTATTGGGTAAGCCAATGAATTTTATCCACTTACGTATTCGTCAGCTTCATAACCTGCTAATTTGCCTTTCATACTTCTTGTTGCATATGATTAAGATCTCAAGCTGCTTAACTTGTTGGATCAGACGGATTCAGAGCAACTAAATCATGATACGGTTTTTAAGCAGGGCATAAATTTATAGAAAACACACCTTGCTTCCCTGTGTTGGCTAAAATAATTTCTCCTTTGTTTTGATTGAGGATGCAAAAACAACATTGCTTTCCTTCAATTTATGAGATAGCCAATTAAAATGAATTTTCTCCAAAGTATTCCAAGAAGTTACATTTTTCAATTAATGGTTAAAACATTGATTTCATTAAATTGTTCATCAAGGATTTACCTGAGTTAGTACTAACTTCATAATTTCTAAAATGTCTATGTATAGAAGAATACCAATATAGTATCTGGGTTACAATGATGAAGGCTTCCTTATGTAATGAGACATCAGCACTGAGAAAGTGTTTGTAAAGTTTGAAAACAGCAAAAAAAAAAAAAAATGCAACCTTGAAAGACGATAAAAAGAGCAAAAAATGACATACAATAGAGGAAGTAAACCTAAAAGAAGAGAAAAGCCATCCTCAGAATGAAAAGATCATTTTAACAGCTAGAAAAACTGTAAGGTAATGGAGAACAATCCTTAGAAATCATTTGTTTCTGTTCCTTGTAGCTGATTTTAACTTTTTAATTGCTGCTGCTAAAAAGAAAAAGAAAAGGCAAGGGGTTTGGGAGGAGAAGGAGAAGCAATAGAAGAAAAGACAGTGACAGTCTTTGTCAATTAGTTAGGGAGGTATCCAACAGAAAGCAGACCTCTAAGAACCATGTAAGATGAATATTGAAATAAATTAGTGTGCCTTTTTGGTCTTCTTTGGAAGAAAGATGTCTTCCAACTACATTTATATTTACTTTTATACTAGTTAAATTTGTTGCTCTAAGTCCTGTCAGTAAAGCCAATTTTCAACAGGTATTTGCACCAACATTCATTTTGTTGTTTTTCGAGAAAAGAAAGAATGCCTAGCAAAGCAGTATATATTCTGAACATTCCTCACCTGTAACCTTCCTATCTGGACTTCCAGATTAATGTGTTTTCTAAGGAAGTGTCATTGGTCTAAGGAAGTGTGTCATTGGCACTATTGACAGGAGAGGCTGGCTATACATCACCTCTGTGGCAGGCAGGTGACACTGGCAGAAATAAAGATGTTGAATAATACGAGCAGACTCTGAATGCAACAGAACAAATCAAATGAAAATCTCATAGTTCTAAATAAGTCTTTATTTCAGCCTATTGAAAAGGAAAAGGCTATTGTGGACTTAATTATATTAGTGATAATAGCTTATATGCTACACCAATACCCAGGATAAAAAAGCACAAAGATAAAATGAATACTGTGAGAAGAAAAATGTCACTTCTTGTTGTTTGATTTCTTCACTGAACACACATCATACAGCACTGAGAGACACCTGAACAAGAGCCAGGAGACCAGGTTTCTTCTCAGACTACTATGACCAAGAAGCTCTGACCTTCAAAATCAAACCACTTAACCCTTGAATGATACTGCACCAATGTTTTTTTAATAATGTCTGTGTAGCTGATTATTGCCTATTGATTTAAGTATGACTATTGAAAATGTCACTTAATACTCACAGCTATAAACTGAAAATAGTGATTACACTCTATGCAATGATTTAGGATTTTCTGATGAGTTTGCCTTTTAAATGAGAAGGTATTTAGAAAGTCTTTGTTGCTGACCAGTTTAGAAAGACTTAAAATCTTTTGGGAAGTTAACTATTATATTGATAACTCTAGTGAACCCTGTAGATCCCTTGATTGCAGCATTTATAACTAAGTTGCTTCACATAATTTTTTATAATTAAGATGATTGCCAACTACTGCAGTGCTACCCATTAAAACTACCTGGTTCTTGCTATAATAGGTTCTTAGGGCTAATTTACACGGTGATCACATAAAGGAATTTATTACCCATTCAGTCATAATATGGCAACACTTCTGGCAGATTTTCATTTTTGCCAGCTATTTGGAACAGTAGAACAGTAACTTCACTATAAGAGACATTTGCAATCTCATAGTGCATATGACTTGAGTGAAGCTGATGACAAGCTTTCTTTAAACTTATGTCCTGGAATGAATCTGCTGGTAAAGTTGAAATGATTGAACACTCATCATAATTTGTCCACTTTCTCTTGCTTTTCTTTATTGCTGTGTTTTTTTTTATATATATATAATTATTTTATTCCAGTTCTAGATTTTTTTTCCCCAAATACTTTGTTTTTGTCCAACAAAATATGAGTTTTTGTTGTAAAAACTTGTATTTTTTTGGTTTGATATCGAATCTGTGTCTGAAAAAATTCATTACATCTTTTATTTAATTGAGCTGTGGAAAAAAGTAGTTTAATCTGAGCACAAAAGACAGAAAAGTACCAAATCATCTTCAGCCACAAGTTTGAATGAAGCTAGAGTTTATTTTTTAGTTACTTTACTTTTGTAATTTGTGTATGAATTGATGCAGAATGCTTTCATTTAAGGCCATAATTTTCTTTTTGTTTTGTTGGATTCATCTTAAATTCACTGGGGACAGAAGATTTGCTTTTCTGTATTTTTTAAAGGGATTGTTACATTTTAAACTTCAAATAAAATAACAAAATTTCAGGTTAATAGAATGTGGTATGTGTCTTTAAAGTCTAAAAGATACACTAGTTTCTAGTCAGATGGAAGTGTTGTGCAGACAGTCCAGCAAATTCCTTAATTGTGCTGCTGACAATTTCCTAATGATAATGAGACATAATTCTCTGCTTGACTTGATGCTCATGAAAATGGGAGAACCGGTCCAAAATGTGGTAATAGTTGGAATCAGAGTGACCATGAGATGGGTGAGTTCGTGATTCCAAGGAAGTCTGGAAAGGTAGTCATTAAGTTATGACTGTAGTCTTCAGAAGAGCAGCCTTCAGCCTTTTTGGAGAACTGCTAAGCAAAATTGGTTGGGATGCTGCCACACAGACGTAGAGTCCATGAAAGATAGATGATTTCTAAAACAAACTTCCTGAGAACTCAGGAAGGAACCATCCTGTTCAGCAGGAAGATGGGGAATTCAGCAGAAGGACTCCTAGGCTAAGCAAAGAGCTTCTTGAACTAAAATGCAAGATATAGATAAGCCTTGCATGCCTGCTTGCTGATGGAATCAGAAAGGTGATGAGTTTGAGCTATAAGGGTCATAAAGGATAACAAAAGTTACTCTGCAGATATGCTCATTTCAAAAATGAAGGTAACATTTGATGGAGAGCAAAACTGATGAAGGAGAGAATGTAATGACAGATAGTATAGAAAAAGCTTAAGTACATCATCATCTTTGCCAGGCATTGAAGGGACCAGAAGGTATTTGGAATAGGCAGCAAGGATTTACTAAAAGCAAATCATGTACTTGACCAGCCTGATTGCCTTTCCTGATTAAGTGACTAGCTGCGTGGATGAGGGGAGATCAGCAGCTGTCCCATGCCAACCAGGGCCACAGCGTAGGGGCTCTCTCAAGCAGGAATGGCTCTTTGCTGGGTGAAAACGGGCATTTCTGGCCCACCCAATAACTCACACAACGTGCATCAGATCTACCGGGGGGTTACATGGCGATGCTTCACCGTTAGATGCTCTGGGGAATGGCTGCAAAGGTATTCCAGGCCACATCAGTCCTCTTTTCTGGGCAGATCAGAAGCTCCCTTTAAAATTCCTTCAGCAGCCTCTCATCCATATATGAGGAAGTGTTGAATAAATGTATGCAGCTAGTCTGTAGCTGGAAAGAAAGTATTATTTGGAAAGCTTTGCAATCCTTCTTGGTAGTCATTTGGGTATCTCCTGACTGCCAGCTTGCTCATCAGCCTTCTCTCAGCATGGCTATGCACTCTTGCATGCAACATTAAGCTTTGTTAAGACTTTTGACGCAATCTCCCACAGAACTCTCATTTGAAAGCTGAGGAAGTGTGGTCTGAAAGAAAGGATTGGGCTGGGAACTGACTGAACCAGTAGGCTCAAAGGACAGTGATTGTCATGACATCTGTCAGGCAGGCAGCGATGAGCAGAGTACCTCAGGATGCACTGGGCGTCTGTTGAATATCTTCATCAATGACCCAGATCCTGACACAGAGTGCACCCTCAGCAAATCTGTGGATGATAAATTAAGGTGGAGTGGCTGACGTGACGAATGGCAGAGCTGTATTCAGAGGGATTATGATCAGACTTGAGGACTGGGCCAGGAGAAACCTCATGAAGTTCAGTAAGAGGTTTAAAGTTCTACACCTGAGGTGGAACAGCTGTGCACACTAATATGAGCTGTGCAACAAATATTTGAATTGCAGCTGCACTGAGAATGACCTGGAGGTTACAGCAGACGTCAGGCTAGACATGGACCCAGAAGCGAACTCTCCTTCCCAGGCAGGTAATCGGGGCTAAATTAGGAGAAAAATGACCAGCAGGTAAAGATAAATTATGTTCTTGAAGACAATTAGTTCCTGTATTTACTTCAAGAGGGATGTGGATTAACACAAAAGGGTTCAACAGATTCTCAGAATCCTAAATCACATGGGGATTACAGAGATGTTGAGGGAGTTGGAGCTTGTTTAGGGTTGTGAAGAGAGTAAGGTTCAGTCTAAGAGCACCTTACAACTACTCAGTGCCAAAGATGATGAAAACAAACTCTACTCAGAAGTGTCAGGTAATGCAAAAAGAACCAAATGCTACAAGTGTTGGTTTTGCATGTTCTGATTTCAAGTTGAGAAGAAAAAAAACCATCAGGTGGGTGTGGTAGTGCTGGAGCACATCGCTCAGAAGGATTGTGAAATATCATTCCTTTGAGATTTTTAAGATTTGACTTGCCAGAATCATGGTTGTTCTGATCTAGTGTTGACAATAACCCTGTTGTAAATATGGTGACCTACAGAGATCCTTTCTAAACGACTTCTCTATGACATTGGGAAGAAAAAACTGATTAGTTTTTTAGTGTTTCTGTGGAATATTCATTAGTAATAGAGCTGATTGACTCTTTAGCAGATGTCTGCCTTTCCATTTCCAGAAAAAAAATGAAATTATAGTCTAAAAATCCCGCAGTTTTCAGATGGTCATTCCTGCTGCCTTTAACAAACATAGGCAAAAGATGCATAAAATAAGGAACCACTGTCTTTTTACTTCCTTTTTAACTTCAGAAAATTGTAGCATCAAACTGTTGTTCTTCAATGGATTGAAAAAATCACTTTAACATTTAACTCTGGGTAGACATTAAAGATTCATAGATGGAAAAGATGTCTGAGTTATCTGTTTTCTGTGAAAAGCATATTTGATTTCTTTTATATACATCTTTGCAAAATAACATTCTCTGGATGAGGAGGAGGTGCTGGGGATTGGGAGGGAGAAAAAGGAGAACCGTTAAGTTGAAGTCTCAGGGGAAATTTTCCCTATATTGAAAGCAGCATTCCTCTACTGTTTCTTGGTTACTTACATAAGCCTAGTGGTTAAATTGAGGGTATTTTATAGAAACAACTTCAAAGTTGTCTTGATGCACATATTTGACTGTTCAGGATTAAAATGCTAAAAAAAAAGAAAAGAAAAGAAAAAAAGTGAAGCTTTGTATGTTATGAAACTATCAACAGTTTTTTAACAATGATTTTGGCTTCTGTTAGGTACAAAGGTAGGGGAAAAGAACTACAGATTTTAGTAGTGTTCCTTTGGAATATTGAATGAATTTACTTAGATTATCCATTGACAAAACACTCAGCATTTTCGAAAAGTGTATATTTCCTTAAAGGAGTTAGCTACATTTCTTGCTATTTTTTTTTTATGAGGGAACAGTTTCAGCTTGTCTCCCAGATGAAAAAGAACACTGAATACGCTAGGCAGTGCTTTCAAATCATGAATTTTACACCATGTTTTTGACTGAATGTTATGAATATAACTGGATGTGATGAATGTAATGTAGAAGTATGCTGGCACACTTATATGAATATGACAGGTATTACCAGCTCTCAACAACCATATTACTGTGCCTGACTTAAACTCAGCATGTCATTTATGCCTTAAAGAGGATGAATTAGTTATAGTAATATGGGGAGACCGATAATGCCTTTTATTTATTTTTCCTATTAAATCACTTATAACATTAGTAGATTAATTGTTCCAGCTAGTATTTTAAAGCTTATTTTATGTCTGAGGCTGGATTTGTTTATCTAGGGATAGAAAAGGTGACTTTTTTTTTTTAAATTTAGTGTAAATTACAGCTATTTTTTTTGAAGAAAATGGAATTGACCACTAATATTACCATACTGAATTGCATATAATTTAAAACATAACAGCTTCATTATTTAAGGAGATGGGGGAGAATTACATGGCTTAGCTCCTGTTAAAAATCATGGTAATGCATTTTAAATACTGTAATAGCCCAAATGTAGCATGAGGCTATTAAAATCTGAGAGCTGATAATGTTCAATCCACATAGTATTTCTACTGCACTTGTGAAAATCTGTCTAGATGCCAATAAATCTAAGTATTTGAAAAAATAAATGCAATTATAGAGTAGAACTCTTTCAGATTCTGTCCTCATACTGCAGTGTAGCAAGCCTGATAACTTTGCAGCACTGACTAGATTGTTTAAAAAAGCCAGCATGACTGAGCACATCTCATTATATGGCCAAAACTTTCTCTCTACTTATTTCTTCAAGCTTTTTCTGACATAGAAACTTAGTCAGGAGTGATTCTGTTCCACACTCTGAATGCCCAGTCCTGTCAGATTTGAACATTGAAGAGACTGAAGGAATGGGAGGAGTGTATTTCGCAAGGAGTTATAGTGAGATTGGGCGTGAAAATGCAAGAGAAGTTGTCACTGTTTGTGTGAGAATGAAAACCTCAGGCAGGGAGAACATATTTGTTGGGCAAGTGAACTTAAATTTAGGACAAGGAAGGACATAAGTGAGAAATGGAGGAAGAGACATGAAGAAGCAATGGAGAAAAATAGCCTGAAGAAGAGCAACAATGAATTTCAGTGCTGCTGAACCAGCAGCTCCCTCAGACAGTGAGACCTGAGGTTGGAGGTAATTGATAGTTGTGCAAGAAGACAGAGCTAAGGAGCAGAGGTACAGAACAGGTAGGAAAGGATGCTGATAAGATGCTGGCAGGGTCAAACTAGGGCCATCTCTCTGTGAAAATAGAGAGAAACCCAAGATTTCCAGGGTTTGCATGACATGTATGTAATCCCTGAAGGCAATCTGTCATTATTGCTCACTAATTGCATTGCCTGTCTTTCTGGAGGATGACAGCCTGCTGTTGCTTCTGATTTCTCCCTGTATCTCGTTTGGTAGAGATCTCATGTTCTAACTCATATTTGCAATTCTGCTGATCATACTGACTTCAATATAGTGTCCCATAGCAGTATTTCTTTCTTGGTGTAGCTGTTTATCAACCTATGCAATTATATAAAAAATAAAATAATACTCTTCAAGTCACACATTAATTGTTCAGTTAGGAGAAGAGAAAATTAAGTTTATCTATATAACCTTAAATTTGACCCTTGGTGAAATACAGTCTTACAGTGCTCAGATTACTGTCATAAGACAATGGTTACTTGCAGAACCCTGTCAACAGCTTTTTAGAAAAAGAAGTCACAGTTCAATTTTTTTAGCCCTGTATTGTTATTTGTTGCATTCAAGAAAGCACGAATTTGCAAAATTACAAAACAACTATTTTACATTTTGCGTATTCAGTACACAAACTTTATCTTAAAATAATTGTTAAACTTTAGAACTGTATAATAATTTTATTCTTAAAAATTCATTTTGCTACACCAGATTTATTTTAAATAGTAATTTTAACTTTATTTTAGATTTCTTAATAATTCATTTGAAGTAAATTTGGTTATTGTCTAGTCATCTGACAATTGGTTATGTTCTGAGTAATCTGTACATATTCATTGAACTTCAATATAGTATCCCAGATTCCCAAGGAATAGGGTTTGACTGTTTCTAATACTGTCAGGGGACACTACTTAATACTCAGGTTTTAAAAATAAATAAAATTTCAGTCTAACTTAAGGCTGGTATGGAGATATTTGAAATAAATAGTAGGACTGGCAGTTGTAATACAGGCAGAAATTGTACATAATGTTTAATAGTGCACAAAGAATCTAAGTACATATTACCTGTATCCACGAACATGGAATCTTAAAGCAGCTATTACCACTTATGGAAGACACCTAGGGGTAAGTGTAGTTAATTCTGTGGCAATGTCATCTCAATACTCAAGAGCAGTCAAAAAAGATCGTTAGAATTTAAATAGGATCTGATAGGAAAGGAAGAGAGTAGTAAACATAATGTTTTTCTGCATGAATCTGTGATACATCCAATTCCTGAATACTATATGGAGGCAACTGGATATAGCCCTAGAACAAAGTGACAAAGATCATCAGATGTATAGCATGGCTTCCAGGTGGAGGTAAATAAACAACTCCAGCATAGAGAAAAAGATGTCAGGTAGAACTAGAACAGAGATCTGCAAAAGTACCCATAACATTGAGAAGGTGGCAGACATTTTCTTATAACTCAGAGGCAAGGAGTTTGTAATACATTGCCAAGTTTAAAATAGAGAAAAATAAATGTTTTTTGAAATGTTCCCATATGTTATCAATGTGTTACAAGTAACAGGCTTTCAATACACAGAGGTAGAGTTTTTGGTAAGTCACACAACTGATTTGCAGGACTCATTACCACATGGTGTTGCTATGCCTAGGAATCTAACCATGTTTAAATACAGATAAGTGCACAAATTCACAGTGAATAGGCTAACTAAATGCAACTTACTTGGCTTTCGTCTCTGGTCCACATGGTCCCTTACTTGCAGATTTTCAGCAGCTGCACAGAGAAGGTCTGTTCCTTGCTGTCCCTGTTTCCTAAGTACCCCTGCAGAAGACTAGCAGCTGATGCAGAGGGGATGCAGTCTGGTAGTCTCATTATTCCTGTGTGAAACATCCTTCTTTTTCCATTTCTTTTCCATTACTGCAACAGAAAATATTTACTGAGTTTTTTTCAAATTAAGCAGTCATTTTCTTTCCTCAGTCCTAATGTGTAAGTCTAATGAGTGTAGAACTAGGTGTAGAATATTAAAAGATTTGAATTATAGTGTTATGCCTACTTGTAGGCCATTCCACTTGAAAACACGATTAAAATGTTTAAATCGTATTACTAAGAATAATGAGGCATCTTTACTCTTCCTTGCAGTATAGCAATATTGCTATGATCTTAAGCACTTGTTTTGCAGTTACAGCAAGTTTAAGGTTCATGAGCATAGTAGTTAATAATGGAAAATATGAGAAATCATTGATTATAAAAGGATTCCCAGAAAGAACTGGAGTAATGTCCTTCTGATGTTTTCTTCCAGCTCACCACATACCTTCTCTGTCGGTCTTCTAGTCGAAATAAATGTAAATGTTGAAATGTGGGTGTTTTGCTCTTATTCAAATTGCTAGGACATAACCTGTGAAAAAATAATCATCTTTCAATTTTAAATAAGTCTTCTAAACAAGAAGATGTATGGTTCTTCTAGAAGGACATGTGAACAAGAAACCAGAGAAGTCAAAAGACACGTATATATGAGTCACTGTTCTGGAAGGCTTCATTTCTATTAAATTGCCATTGATTATTGTTTTAATGCTGATGTACTTTTAAAGACAGTTCTTTTCACGCTCTGGCACAATGTTGTGATAGCAATAATAATGTATTAGTTGTCATTACTGAACTTGAATACAATTAAGAATTGCTCCTCAAAAATATATATAAATTTATTACTGGAGACTTATAGCACTTTGAAATTTCTTTTCTCTCAGATTCAATTTAGCATTTCCTGGCTATAGCTCTGCAGACACAATATGCTGTGAGAGCTTAGCTGGTTGCCTTCCATATCATAAAAGACTTTAAAATCCCAAAAATGAAACTGTTAACATTTATTGTGCTATGTGTTGGCAACTGAATCCTATCAAACAGGATTCTGCAATTAAAAAAAAAAAAAAAAAGGTTAAAATTGAATTGAGAACCTTGCATGATGCAGAAGAGAGAACAGTTTTAGTAAGGACACTTTCTTGTAACTTCTGTTGTGCAACAAAGCCAGCCCAAAATAATAACACAGTGATGTTCCAAACAAGGAAAGACTACAAACTACTAGGAAGATTTTCCTTCCTTACACAACCTGTTATGAAATAAATAAATAAAACCTTTGTCAGATCAAACAGATCAGATCAGAGCTTCTACCTCGCTCTGTTGCTGTTTGTTCCACTAATTAGTCAAACCTTTCTGTGGAAATCTTGCCACTTTGCAGCTAGGTCTATACTGATTAACCATCCCAGCTTTAGATTTTTCAGGAGTAGAAAAGTAGTTTATTACTATCTGTCGTTCAAACTACCATTGAAAAGCTTACCTTGTGGCACTGAGTAACTCGATTCTCCTGTCAGTGAATTTTCTGCTGAGGCATGCTCAAGCATAGCCGTGCTTGTATTTTCTGACACTTTCCTTCTGTTATTGTATGCCTGATTCTCATACTAACTTAATTATTCCTATGTAGAGCTAGTAGTTGTTGTTCTCATTTGTCACAGAGCTTACTTTTTAGCTCACAAATAAAGGCAGAGAACTGTGATATGTTTGTCACTTAAAAAAAATAAAAAAATAAAGGCAGAAAGGGAGCAGATGTGCTAAATAAGATGTTACAAAAGCAGTTAGATATTTTTCAGAGTAGACTCATAAATGAAAATTACTCCAAAATGATATTAAATTTATCCAAAAAGTATACATTAATATTCATCCTATTTGATATTTTAAGAGTATTTTTGAATAAGTATTATGCAAAATTAATATAATGGACAAAATACATTCCATAACATAGTACTTTGTCCTTCATCATGTTAAAAATCACAAAATTGGCTCAGTATTTATTTTAAATAAGACAAATCCTCCGAAGCTCTACCTACTGTCTCTAAAAGGGATGCAATTGCAAATTGCAAATAAACTACGATTCAGTCCTTAAAGAATATATAGCCATCTTTTGCATTTTCATATCAGCACAGTAAATGACCTGCTGCGTGTATTTAAAATTCATTTGAGGAAGTAATGCATCATTAAATCAGGCCGCAGTGTTTATATTCAGCTTGGATTTTAATTATTTTACAAGTTGAGATGACCTTTGTTTTTACAATGGGACATTAGAAACACTTTATAAATGGCAGTCTTTTATGTTCTCCTTATCCCATGTTCAGAGGGGAAAACCTGTCTCTGTCATAGCACTGGAGAAGAAATGTGAGTCAGGATTTATCAGGTGGGCTGATCCTATTGGACGGAAGCTTTTTCCTCTCCTTCCAGCAAGTAGAAGGATAAATAATATTTATATTTCTATGACATATAAGTGCTGCATTAGAAGAATCATTTAATAAAACTGGGTGGTCTTAATTTTTTGGGAGGGAGTGGTGTTGAGATTTTTCTCTTCCAAAGCTGGCAGACACTCTGGAAGGTAAGTATTAATTTATTGATTTGCCACAGAGAAGAAGGTGAGGTGTCAGAAAAGAAATTTGAAGATAGTCTGTTGTAGCAAGTATCTTATATTACTTTGATGGGTTATTGGCCTAAATAAAATGATTTGTATGACTAAAACAGTGATCTGCTCAGGACATTTTAACCATTTTCTTTCCCTTATTTATCTCAACTTTCAGTTTTATTCTACTTAATTCACATTTGCTAAATCTGCTAAATTAAATTGAGCGAGAAGTTTATATTGATCTGATCTGGACACTTGATACTGTCTACCGCTTATTTTACAAGTTCTTACTTTTCCTTTTCCAATACAATGTTTAGCCAGGGTCCAGCTATGCAATTGACAGAATTAGCATTCAGCAAGCTATACATCTGAATAGCATGAAGGTATCTAAGGAACATGTTCAGTCCATGGTCTTAATGACCATAAAGAATGACATCTGATGGTAACTAGATGGTTAAGATGATCTCTGTCAAGTTCATAGGCCTTAAAATAAGGGCACTTGTATTTCGAATTAACTGATGCCTGGAATCCTATTCCAAGCAGAGGATTAAAAGGATAAATTTAAATTCCTTTCCAAAAACTTAAGAATTTTCTCCAGTTCAATTAGAAATTGTATGTTGTTAGCTAAGTCACAGTGTCATTTTTGTTATAGCAACAAGGACTTTATACGTCAGCACAGTCACTGGAGAAAGAAGTGTTCCAATTTTCTGTTATCCTTCCATCCAGCAAGACGGAAAGAAGTGAAAAATACTAAATGTTTTAAAATTTGCTAGGTTCCAACATGATATTTTGTTAGTGATGTGTGTTTATGTTTAAAGGAGGAATTTGATTTCAATATCCAGAGTGATGTTGAACGTTTATCTACATTTTGCTTCTGGAAGCACTTTGTAACTGCTCATTTACGTAGCAATCCCTTGTATCTATCCATCTCTGTGGAATGATTTTCATCTCAGCACAAGCTTGGATGGTCACTGACTGGTGACTCAATGTAGTTTGAACATTCACAACATGTTCAAAGGGTAGCAACACTCCCATGTCATCTACAACTTCAAGATGAGTAAATTGTCTTTAATAAGCAAGCAAGTTGATTGTGGACTGGTTAGTGTCTTAAGCCATAGAGAAATCTACAGTTTGTATTCATCTTCCTGCACTTCTTCAATTTTCAAAGTAGGTATCATTTACATTTGTTATTTGTATTTGTTCTTTAATATATGCCCTAAAAACAAAAATGGTTTTTGAGGGCATAAAAGGAAGTATTGGTCTAAAATGAAATGAAGTGTGATGTTTTTTATCCCTCTGGATTTTTGGTGTTTAAAACAGTAATTGACTTAGTAAATTATTAAATCCACCTCTCTGAAACAAATGTAAAATATACTGAGAAAAAAGAAAGCTAACTGAAGTATATTTTTAAAATGATTGTACTATATGTTTGACAAAATGCCTTATAACCAAATGAGCAACAACTTTGCTATTTTGACAGTTGGCAACCATAAATTGCCAGTTTTTTAACCATAAAGATTTCCCTGGGAAAGTCAGGCACAGAGAATTCTCAAATCATATGTCAGATTGCTATGAATAATTTTATTAGCATCAAGTGAGACCAATTTTTAGGTAAAGCAGCTACTCCTTTTCCCCCAAAGGACTAAACCAGAAATGAACAACAAAGGAAAATATGTTCTCTGTATCTGCCAGTGCATCCACAACTGTAATAAATTCTGGTACCTGTGAAAGTTGCAGCAAAACCACACCTACATGAGGTACAGTAGAGCCAGAAGAACCAAAAGAGTTTCATTAACGGCTTGGCCTCTATATATTTTCAGGTTTGTGAAATAAGATTTTCATCTGGCTAATGCTGTATTGCTGTGATCAAAGACAGTGCCATATGCTGGATCTTCTGGCTAGGATATGGCAGCAATTACGTCTTGGCACTCTTCAGAGCAGAAACTTAGGAAATTATGAGTCAAGTTTCACTCTGCCAGTAGGCCCAGAGGTGTCTGCTAGAGCCCACACAATAGATGGAGAGGCTGCATGGCAGAAAATATATTATGTAGTACATTTTTTCTGAAAACTGCTGGTTGTCTGCTGAGGATCCCTGGCTGATCCTAGAGGCTGCATCTCCTCCTCCCCTCTCCTCAGGAGGCTCCCTGGGAGATTCGTGGTAAGTATTGTCTCCCCCAAGCTGTTGGCCTCTAGGCAGCAGAAGAGAAATGCTGGATGACCTCTCAGCACCAGTTTTAGGACATTAATCCTTGTGTCTGGCCTCACAAGCTGCTGTCCATGATTTGGAGCAACAGCGTGAGATTGCTGTAGCCTTGTCAACAAGGTTACCTGTTTGAGATGTGGTCTACATAATCAGATGTTGAAGGCTGAATCTGAAAAGAGAGCAAGTGAAATCTGCTTTAAATGAATTGCCTGCCAGGGAGATGAATTGCTTACACACTTTGTTACCATCTCTACAGTGTTGTTCTAGGACGTGGCTTACTTTGACCATATCTCCATCAGCAAAGCCTCAGGATGCTGGGGCAGGAGAATGTTGTTTTAACAAATAATATGTACTTCATCTTAAATTATTGATTTAAAATACCTTTTTTCAGGAAATAAACATCATGTTTTCTTCTAAGTGGTAACGTAAGTAGAGTTCAAACTTAATAAGATCTCAAAAAGCTGTGTAGAAGTAATGTTAGATTGAAAAAAAAAAAAGAAAGAAAGAAAAAGAAGGAAAACAGAATGTTTGGGAAAATTTGACACTAAGCTTCAGGGATAAGGTATTCCCATTCAGTACCACACTCCCATAAACCAGTTTTATGGCACACTTTTGATGGGTCTGTATATGCAGTTGCTTATATGCTGTAATACTGTATTTCAAATTCTAATGTTTCTTTTAACAGCACACTTTACTTGTCAGAAAAGCCCTACTGAAAGGATCTTGACAGATTTGCTGTGCATGCTTTTAAAATGATTGCTATGTTTTCTTTATGTTCTCAGCCACTAATATGCACCTGATCTTTTGTCTCTGTATCACCAGGCCTCCTGAACCTGTTTACAGCACTGTGAACAAACTGTGTGATAAACCACCTTCTCCTAGGCACTATTCCCCTGTCGAGTGTGACAAAAGCTTCCTTCTTACAGCTCCCTATCCCCACTACCACATAGGCCTGCTCCCTGACTCTGAGATCACCAGGTACTGCATGCGCTTCTTCCTCACCTCCTTTGTTAGAATGCATGAACATTGCTAGATTTATCTCAGTTTGCATCTTCACCATAGATCTTCTTTTTCTACAGCTTGTGCTTATTTTTAACCATGCTTTCACATGTGCACCACTGGAAGATATATGCTACTTTGGTATATAATTTTGGTCATCCAAAATCCAGTGATGATTACAGGCAATGTTTTAATCCATTGGAATGGTGCTCTAAAATAGGCTATGACATACATATCACATTTTACAACTTACTCTGTTAATATGGAAAGTGACTAAGACTTCACTGAAAGCTGTAGTAATTTAGCTTGAATTCAGTCATTTTATTTGTGTTGTGAATAGTTTTTTTATTAAGTACCTTTGAGTTTACAGAATAGCTGTCTAAGCCATTCAGAAGAAAATAAAAAAAAAAAAAAAACCACCTCCCTCACTGAGTCATAGTTGAGAGTACATTTATAATCCAAGAATCTCTAGGCCAGCTGTTCTCCTATAGGACAATTAGTAAAACCTAGAATGTTTAATATTTCCATCATTGAAAAAATGGAAGACATTGTGATAAAATAGTCAGTGGTTACCCCCAAGAAAAGATTAAGAAATAAATCATACTGTTCAAAACTGTATGCTAGTATAACTTATCCAGGTAATCTTCTATAGTCTATTAGCATAGTAATGAACTATTTATAAACAGGATCTAGGAGACAGAGTTAGGCACGAGTTTTCAAGAAGGTGTTGCGTACTTGTCAGAATAATAAATGGAAAAAAGACCACCATCTTTTATATTCTACAGCAGAAGAAAAATAATTGTATTTGGAGCTTTCATCATAGACATTTACAACAGAAAGCACTTTTCAAAAAAGAGGGTACTGTGGGAAGAGGAGAACAGAAGTTTGTAAGTGGAAAGTAAAACTGTAAATTAATGCAAGATACAATAACAGGAAAGAAACCCTGGAGATTAGAAAAACATCTGTGAAAGGCATTGCAGTGCTATGAAACAGAAAGATAAATTAAAAAAACAATAGGACATACTAGTGAAGAATGCAACAGATGTGGTAAGACTATACAGAAGCTGTTGGTTTATTATAATGAAAACTCCAGTTTCTAGAATTTGTAAAAATATGCTTAATCACTGGACAAAGTGATTAGTCCAGCTGTTGAGACCAGTGCAAATAAAGGTGAAAAACATTGATAAGGACAATGTTTTATAAAAGTGTTAAGCACTAATAGATCTGTCCACAATATCTGAATGTCTCTTCTAATGTCCTATCTTAAAGGAAATAACTAGTCAAAAAGTCATAAAATGACTTCAGTTCTTTAGGTACAGTGGTAATTTGTCTGTAAGCATCATAATGTTTCTGTGTGTTTGGAGACAGACAACAGATCATTATAGAAATATCCCTTATTCAACAGTGGTCATTTCAGAAATGAACCAACCTGAACTCAAAAGTGGAACTAGAGGGTTCTGAGGAATTTTTCTGCCATGCAGCTGTGCACTGATGGCACTGAGGATTAGAACTGTAGCTTGCTGACCGTAGACAGATGCAATCCATTGCTCAGTTTAAATTGTCTGTCACTGTAGATAGGATATCAGGCCTATGGGGTTAGGGTGGGAAAAAAAGATGAATCTGCTGACCAGATACTCAGATGCCAACAATCAGTGGAGCCCTGGAGCCCTGGTTCATAGAACTAGGCCATTTGTGCTATCTGTAATTCTCTACATCCTTTTGTTTTGCTGTGTGATTGAACACTTGGTCATCAGACATTTGATGACCTGACATCAGAACTTAAAAACCTGGGGTTTGTTCAGCGAAGTGTCAGTTAACAGTTCCCTTTAATAATAAGGTTTTGTTTTTCATCACTCCAGTCTGATGTAAAGTTAAGCCTTATTCTTTGTACATTTAACCAGCTCGTTTCAGTGTTTCAACAAAAACTGCAGAGAGATTACAAAAAGATGAGAAAAGACACAACTCATGGTTAAATGCTCCGCAATATGCTTTGCTACATGCTGTGACAGAGGCAACTGATTGCTATCATTTATTCTTCCTTCCCACTGTGCAATTACATTTAGATGGAAAATACAACCGTTTTCGATATTCACAAATGCTGTCCCTTTTTCCTCTGGACTCTTTGAATAATTGACAATGGAGGAAGCTGTTTAAAATACTTTTCACCAAGATGCCTTTGCTGAGGAAAGTGACAGCATTACTGCATATACCACGATCCAATTTCCAAAATGGATTCAGTATTTGCATTTGGACAACATATTTTAGGGAAGTATTAAGATCATTTTAACCCTAATAGAAGTGGCTATTTTTTTAGATGAGTTCATTTTGTGTGGCCTCAAGTTTCAGAAAAGTAATGTTGTGTTGGGGACACGTTGTGCTGAATATTTGGAAGAGCTAATCCATAAAAAGACCTTCTTCTAAATCTGCAACCATGCTACCACCATCTCTACTGAAAACTGTGCACAAAAAAATCCTCCAAATATTGCCCAAGCATCTTAAAAGGGCTCCCTTTACTCACCTGAGTTCCTCAAAGCCCTGTTCCTCCAGGTTATATACTTCCTTGCTCTCCAGTCAAATATGAAGAATCTCTGTCTTCTTGCAGGCTTCCTAGAAAGAATTTTTCATCAGGATTTGTCAGCCTGAGGTTTGTGGAGGAAGGTGCAGGGATTGTTTGCTTATTTTGGTAACTGCAGTCATTGTCATATCTCAGTGTTCCAGTACTGAGAATCTGCTGGTGAACTTCAAGACATTTGGTTTGACAAATAACTCTTCCAGAGGAAGAGAAACATGATGTCTTGTTCTCCCAATCGAAATGCTTGTAAGCCAGCCAACTCCTTTCAAACTGCTGCTCCAGATAATTTGTCAGCCACTCCTCAGATGATCTCTTTGTCAAGGCTCATTAACTTAATAGGCAAAGAGAATTCATAGGCCAAAGCCTTATTTGTCTATAATAAATTCTAGTTTATAACCTTTGTTTTTATGGTGATCTGTCTCAGCTCCTGTGAAGCTTAAGAGTCTAGAAGAATATACTCCAATTTTAGGATAAAATTTGGTTTTGATCAGTTCATGTGAATTGATGTTAACAGTGCTACGTCAGTGTACAACAGCTGAAAATCAGCCCCATTGAAGGCAGAAGTAAAGAGAGAATTTTGGATTAGTAGGTCTTCCTCTGAGAGCACCAAGTGGGAATGGATGCAGGATATTCATGTTCTGTCCTCTGTCATTATTGACAATTATGTGTATAATTAGATTACTGGCAGCCAAAAAAATGGCAGCTCACAGACTGACAGTGTTTCTACAAACAAGAGACTTTGTTTCTGTGCTATGTAACACAAAATATTGTGTTTGTGGTCTTAGTGCTGAGAACTTCATTGCATTCACCACAAGGACGCACTTTGAAAATGCTTCAGTTCTGTCCAGAATTGACATCTCTCACTCCTCTCTCCCAGCTGCAGTTGCACAGCAGTTTCCCTCCCTTCAATCCGCTCTCCCAGTGGCGTTCCCAGCATCACTCATGGCTCAGCACTGCCCAGCAGTGGTCCCTGTTGGAGCAGTGGAGCTGGCTCTGCTCTGACATGGGGCAGAGCTGGGCCCTGCTCACAGAGGGCATCCCTCAGACCCCCGCTACCAAAACCTTTCCCCATAAGCCCAATGCAATAACCTGCTGGGAAGAAGCTTCCTGTCAAAATGATGTATATATCTGCACTTGTGTGTGGCTGCCTTCCAGGGATGCTCTTGTCATCAATATTGAAATTCACATCATACAGGAGTACTCGTTGTCCCCTTTTCAATCCCATGTGTTTAATATGGGAATTATGTCTCCCAAAACACAACTAGCCGTATTTTGAGCTGTCTGAAATGCCTGACAGAAGGAAGGAATCTATAAAGGAGGCAGTAAAAAGCATGGAGATTACAAAATTCAGTCTTCAGCTTGCCCCACATAAACACAACCACTGTTTTGAAATTTAAAATGAATTTTTCCTATTATAATCATATTCATTTACTTAAGAGAAAATTTTAAAAAATAATTGTAAAATTGGAATTGAGTCTCTTTGGGCAAATGAGTTTAAATATTTAATATCAGAATTGCAGCAGATTTGTACTTTTCCCCATTTTAATAGCATGGAATCAACTTCTGGACTGATCTGCCTCTTACACAGTCCAACCACAGGCAACAAGCTTATGTGTAGAAACTAGTACCGCTAAACAGCACCACTTAAAGGCAGTGAAAGAGAATAAGCAAACAATTCTTTCTGTGGATTTTTGAACAGCAAAATAGGCAACACTGATATTCAACTCATTCAGTATCAGTGGAAACAGATTCAGCCTATAGTCACAAAGGAAAAACATCTTTATACAATAAAATGTCAAAGTTTAAAGTAGGCATCAGTAAAGTATTGCACTAAAACCATAAGATGGCATTTTCAAAAATGACTTTAAGACACCCCTGTGTCTAAACACATTTAGACATTCAGAGGTACAGAGCATATGTCAACCTCTAAGCAATTTAAGATATTAAACTGATCACCACAGAGCCTGGCTCGGGTATTGATGTTCATACTGGTGGGCACAGAAGCATCCTGTTGTTGCTGATTTCAGTGAGAGTTAGCTATGTAAGAGCTATGGTCTTAACTCCCTAAACAACACCTTTAGAATTTCAAGCACCTCTTTAATTCTGGCACCTAGACATTTCTAAAAATAAGCCTGAAGATCTTGACTCACAAGTGAGAATGTACGTTGCAGTGGTTGACAAGATGCAGTCCAGATGCATCCACCTACATGCACATTATGCTTGGCTGGGCCAGGCTGTTCTGAATGCAGCCCCAGAAGTTCAATATTTTATAGTTATATGTTATAAGGCAGAAGAAAATCAGCATAAATTGTGTTGATTAACTGTCTACAACCAAAATGCAATATCTCTATGGAGATCGTCCCTGCTTGTGAATCGAAATCCTGAGACATTTAAATTATTTAGGATCATTTGGAAATGATACGAATTCATTGTAAATATCTCTTATTACATTTAATTAACAATTTTAGAAGTCTCAACAGTAACGATTTCCTATAATTTCTTTTTAATTCTGACTCAAGTGTTGTCTTTAAATAAATGATCCAGTCATATAACTGTTGTACTTAATGAAAGAAAGATGCTTATCAGCCTCAGCTTTCAAGTTATTTTGCATGGATGATTCTCTGACCCTAATAAGCACTAACATTCCTATAGACTCTCTTATGCTCTTTCCTTTGTGTTTAATGAGGATATTTCTATTTTGGACACTATCAATTAAAAACATTAGGAAAATGCACCTTTAGAAAACTCAGAGAGATGATTGCAGGAGAAACTGCAGGAGAATCTGTAGAGGCATAAAATCTCTACAGTTCAAGTGTTTAATTATGTAAAGTTACAGAAGCCTTTCAGGTTAAGATGGGATGCTTCAGGTTAGAGCTTCTGGGCTTTATTTCCAGTTGTGCTGTTGACTAGCTCTGTTTACTTGAGCAAATCACTTAATTCTATTTGCCCCACTTTATCTATCAGTAAAAGAATCTTCTTACTCAGTTATATTGAGAAGGATAACTGATATCATTACATAGATGAAATAAGTTGTTTCTATTCTATCATTTGGAAAATATTTTGTACTGTGGGAATAGCCTAAGAGGTATAATTATATTCTTGTCTGCATTAGCCAAAGTATAGCCAGCAGGTCAGGAGAGTTGATCCTTCCCCTCTACTTAGCACTGATGAGGCTGTACCTGGAGTACTGTGTTCAGTTTTCAGCTCCCTAGGACAAGCAAGACCTGGACATACTGGACGGAGTCCAGTGAAGGGCCACTAAGATGATGAAGGGTCTGGAGCACCTCTGCTCGGAGGAGAGGTTGATAGAGCTGAAGCTGTTCAGTCTGGAGGAGAGGAGGCTCAGGGGAATCATCAATATCCATATATACCTGAATGGAGGGTGCAAGGAGGATGTGGTGTCCAGTATCAGGATAAGAGGCAGTGGGCACAAAACAGAGCGCAGGACGATCCCTCTGAACACCAGGAAGCACTTCTGTGCTGTGCAGGTGACAGAGCACTGGAATGTGTTTCTAAGAGAGGTTGTGGAGTCTCCTCCTTGGAGATCCTCAAAAGCCACATGGTGTTGAACAAATGGCTCTAGATGTTCCTGCCTGAGCAGGGTTTGGACCAGATGGGCTCAGAGATCTATTCCAACCTCAGCCATTCTGTGATTTTGTGAATGTATGGTTTGATTTTCAGAATTACTGTGTTTTCTTGAACTACAAGTCTGCTTTTGTTTATGTTCTGCATCCATGAAAGTTAAATTGTGTACTCTTAACTCATAAAATTGACAGAGATATTAACACAGTTTAGTTAAATAGAATATTTTCTTTATTAGATCCTTAGAGAAGAAAAAAATGTCAGTTCTTACTAAGAAAACGTCTGTAAATCACTGGTATTAAAATTTTCCTTCAGTTATGATTACAAACATACCCACAGAGAGACATTTGGGAATAAAGGGAGATGTCTCCTTCCTTTTCAAGCCTATAAGAAAGCTCTGAAATTCAATCTCTAAGTGAGACAAAATACTCCTGAATTATTGAGTGCCAATCCTATGCCTTTTTTGAATTAGTGGTGAAGGCTGGAACCAGAAAACTAAAAAGATAGCAGTCCACTTTTAACTGATTCCTGCCTGCGTTTTGGCCTGTGCAGTCAGTCACCCAGTGCGGGGAGGCTGAAGTGAACCGTGATCCTTGAAATTGAGATTTGCCTGATTTCTGCTCCACCTAACACTGTCTACCACAGTTATTCTCTGTCATAGAGTCATAGAATGACTTGGGTTGGAAGGGGCCTTAAAGATCATGTAATTCTATTTCCCCAGAAGAGGGCAGGGCTGCCCAGGGCCCCACCCAGCCTTGAACACCATCCTGGGATGCTCTAGTGATGCTTCAAACCATCTCACAAAAATTGAAGCAGTCCATGCCATAACTTAGTTGTTTGAAACAATCTTTTCTGTGAGACTCATTATTATTTATTTTTGATATATGCCAGCACCTTTTCAAACATCTTATTCTGGTCCTTGAATCTGTTCTAAAACTCTCTTGAAACAGTTCTTCCAGAAAGATAGAGCACTATAGCTCCAAACACAATGTTCAGATATTTCAGAATGTTGGAAGAAATTTAAACCCATATGTTTAATATTGGTTCCATACCAGGTTTGAGTGTATTCAGAATGAACAACAAATACTTGACAGTTTCACTCTTCATGGGAGTGCTACAATAACAGGTTGGAGCCATTCACTAATTCAAGTCTTGTCCACAGCGCTGAAGTTAATGACAATTATTACCTGACAACTGTCTAAAGGCCAATGTGAGAAATGAGTTTGGAGATTTCAGTTTCAATCCTGTGGACAAGTTTCCACATCATAAAAATCATCACTCCATCTGTCACAGCAATTGCTAGACTCTCAGCTCATCAGAAAAGCCAAGAATAGATTTAACCTGGAGAACAAATTACTCTTTTTACCCCTAGAGAGTGTTCTTTGAGCTTAGAAATGAAATAAGACTGTGGAGACAGGGTAAATAATGCTACCCTGTGGCTGCCTACGCTGTACCTGTTGGAGGAAGAATAATTTCCAGGGTTCTATCTACACACATGAGTGAAAAAGCCTGCTGGTTAGAGCGAAGAGCTGGAAACAAAGAAATTTCTCTATATCACTGGCAGGTCATATGACCCGTAGCAAATTCGGTCTTTCCTTCATATTTGTCTAATTATGAAGTATGTGACACGCATCCACAGAACCCAACAGCCACCCACAAGGTTAAAATATATTTCCAACAGGTGCAGATACGCATGATTTTCAGTACTGCATAAACAAGTGTGATAGGTGGCATCAGTACAAGCAGGTGGGACCTCTAATTACATCAATGTAATTTATCATGGAAATGCATGAGAATTATAACAGCAGCAGTAATGAGCCTTCCCTCAGCCCTGTGCTAGTTTTGTTTTACACTACAGTTATCCCACTGGAGTAATGTATTGCTGAATCAGGCTCCCAAATTATTGTGTATATAATTATCACCATTTATTACTGTTGACACAAACCATGTATGTAGATTTTTGCAAATATGTCAATTTTTCTTGTTTTTTATAAGTCAAATAAGGTCTGAATTTGAACAGAGATATGTCTAAAAATATGTTTCTGAAACAGAAATTAGGAGTTAGCACTCTGCTGAGTCTGTGCTAGGCCAATGATACTGCAAGCCCACTCAAGTGCACTGTTTTGAAGATGTAGCAAAACTGAATGAGCTGTTTAAACTCAGTCTTCATCTCTTGTAGTCACTGATTTCACAGTGCCTTACTTCTTCCAACTCAGAATCATATAATACTAATAGAGTAGTCACAGAAATACAGAGATTAAAGAAACTCCTGACATGATGAGGTCCATCTCCTTGGTCTATTGTAAAATTTCTATATATTTTTATTTCCCATTGCAGATTTTTTTTCCCACTATCAGAATGTACTTGTATCTTTATGGATCTATGAGGATAATATTTACCTCCTGTGGTTAAAGGGAAAATTTCCCTCAGTTGGTAAAGGCTAAAACGCTGGGAACAGGTTCTTCTGCCATTTCTTTATTTTTAAAAGACTATAAAACCACCAGTAGAAAAAAAGGGAAAAAAAAAAAAGGGTAATCAAATGGTTATATATTTCTCACGTTTGTGCAGAAATATTAATTACACATCACATTTCCTATTTCAAAAAAGCATTTGTTGGTCTTTGAAAATATTGATTTTGTAACTGAAACCATTTATTTGCAGAGACTTCAGTGTGATATAAATAATGACAACAGTAATCAGAAAAACTTTAAGATGCTTATCTAAATTTGAGCTGGACTGAAAGTCTCAAAAGAACTTTGGGGGATGCTCCACATTTTTCCCTAGCTCTGTTTGGCAACACAATTAGCACAAAGGGGCTTATGAAAATTGTGAAAATATCAGATAAGAAAGACAAAATTTCAGGGAACTAAATTTTACTTTACCCACACAATACATTTATGTACATGTGTTACAGTTTGTGAGTCATTTTTAGATACCATCTAGGTTTTGAAAAAGCACCTCCCTTATTTTAAGTTAAGCTTTTCTGTTGGTGTGGAGAAGACTGCTAAATTTTTTTCTTATTGACTTAAATTCATTTTCATGTAAATATAAATGTTTGTAGCATTTCAGAGACATGGAAGATACTGAATAAAATTTTAAAAAATCACTAAGTGATTCACTAGCCTAGTGAGAAAATTGCCCGATGTAAAATGCTAGATGAGCTTTCAGATACTCTCATGAGTCAAAGTGCAACTGATTTTCAATAAAATGCGGATTTGGAAGTAATTAAATTACATTTGAAAGTGAAATGTGAGCTACTGTAGGAATACAGGCTGGAACTACATAGGCAAGAATCTCTGTTTAAATTCCATAGTATAGTGTGACTGTTTCTTGTCCCAGTTTGGATATTGAATTTTCCTTCTCTTCACCTTTCAAATGGAAAATAGGTTGACTACACACTTGCTAGAACTCTTTACCAGCCCATTCATAATTCCTAATTAAAGCAATTTCACTTAGTTGACTTGCACCTGTATTTTCTCACTTCCCTAGATGATGTGAGAAATAGTTCAGTCCTTCAGGAAGAATATTTTAAAGCTACTTTAAAGCCATTTCAAAGGCATTTCTTGAGTTGCTGGAGTTATTACCTGTTTGGCCACCAAAATTATCTGGTGATTACTTAGAAATATATATTTTTTTCCTTCTAGACTTAACTTCTAATGATGTAACCTCACAGTGATTTCTAAATATGACTTCAAATCTTTAACATTGCTGTTATAGATTCAACCTCAGTTCAGAACTTACATCAGAACTGGAAGAGTTATTTATATTACCTTGGTGGTCTAGAGCTGTGCATATTTGTACTCAGTTTCTCTTCCAGTTCCATAGTTTCTTTGCTAAATTTTCTTAATTACAGTAATCTTTCACATGTTAGTTCCATATTTAAAAATGTGCGTGGAGGGAGGAGGAAATACCAAAGCCTTGCTAGACAGGACAGCACAAATGTTCAATAACAGTGGTTCATTATTGTGAGCTTCTCAGACATGTTCTTGCTGTAAAACTGTGAGATTGTGGAGCTCAATTGTCACTATACTTTTTCAATATTTGAATCCAAAATTTTCTCTAGATGTGATTCAAAAACAAACAAACAAACAAACAACCAAAACACAACAAATGAAAGCTTCTCAGGATTTACCTATTATCAAGATCTCCACAAGAGAGTCTGTATTTCCTGCTACACCATAACTACAGGGGAAGTGCAAAATCCTGAACTTGAGTTTTGACAGGAGACAGTGAAAAGGACAAAACTGCCCCTACTAAAACATGTGTATGCAGAGAAGTTCAGTGACAATTTGCAATAGTAAGATAGATTGACATAGATGTTCATCTTAAATCATAGTCATTATAAAGTGCTGTATTAAAATGAAGTCACTGGGAAAATTTTGTGGATTTTTTCTTGCTTTATTTTTTTCTGGTTTTGGTAGGAAAGCAAAGAAAAGATGCACATTGCATGTGCAGAAAGTGTTACAAGCTCTACATATCCTTGAATTTTATGCAATTGCAATTGCTTGCAATTATGCAAGCTCTAAATATCCTTGAAAGTTATGCAATTGACCTTTTTGGGTTGAACCTAAATTTGGCTAAATTGTTGTTGTAAATATGCATATAAAATTAACAATGTTTTGAGATCTTAAACAGTTTATTCTTCAGAAGGTTTTTACTTCATTTTTAAAGAATAGCACTAAAAGCAAACAGCTTTATCTGAATTTCTTTGAATAAAATTTGCACTGCATAAAACCATTACCGTTACTGCCTAAAGAGTGAAGCCAAAGGAAATTACAAGATGTTAAAATACATTTTTAACTAACAAAGGGAAGGAGAAAAAGATCTAATTTGACTTTCAAAATTAAAATTTCAATACTGTTAAGGATAGACTAGAATAGATACATTGCAGTCCCAAGGAAGATGCAAAGTGAATTTATTTTTCCAGATTATTTTCGCATTCCCTGCAGAAAGTGATGAATTTCACAGATAATTAGAGTTGCTTGCAGTATCTTTTGAGGATCATTATATACTTGCTTTTATGATGCTGAAATCACTACAGTGGTGAAGTGGGGAACCAGGAAAGGAAGATAACAGTGTGAGATTACTTTTGTATATAAGGCATTGCACACCACAAATTACTTTTCATTTGATTGCAAAGATTTCTAACAAATCTGGATTCTGAGTAGCAATAACCATGTCATAAAGACAAACATTCCTAAAAAGCAGCCTGAAACCATCATTATGTGTTACATTTTACAAAAAGGGAATGTATCAGTGTGCACACATGAAGCGCACTCAAGTATGTGCTGGGGGAGTACACAGTACAGAAACTGAATGCAAGACCACTCAGATCAGCCTGAGCTGGCTCTAGGCAGATTAGCTTGGCTGATATAGCAGTCTAACCTGATTCCAGTAAATGCTCAGATTGATTAATAGTTGACTTGGATATTATCAGCAATATGTGTTCAGTTAGTTGCTGAGCTGATGAGCATTGCACAAGCTGTAATGCTCATCACAAGACTCTTAACCTGTGCAGGGTTCAATGACTAAGAGTTGCAAATAGGAGGACTTCGTAGTATCTGCGACAGTGTGGCTATACATGCTTGTTAGGAAGAAGTCACACAGGTTTGGCTAGGATACCAGCTCATGTAGTAGTGTCATTGCACGATATAGAAAAGAACTTGCTATTAACTTCTCAGACTCAGTAGTATGCATAAAAGTTGTTAATTTTTCATATCAAGACTTTACAACCATTTCGTATATTCTACTACTTCAATTACAGTATAAAATATCCTGGTTTACAAAGGCATCTGAAGTAAATAGTGTTTTTTTTTTACCCCATGTTCCAATTCATGATTGTCTTTGAAATCTGAGGTGTTGTATAGAATCTCAAGGCTTAAATGGCTGAAACTTCCCCTGGTTGGTATGTGCACAGCAATTAGAAAGGGAAGTGTGCAGTGAGGGAAATTTACTCCTGACAGCTAGAAATTCTAGCATATTCCTAATGGATATATCTGGTTTCCCAAATGCCTCTTGTAGTCGTCACTCGACAATTAGCGTTTGTATAGGTATTCCATGGTTTAGCAGAACTGGGTATTTCAGCTACTGTGCTGGAGGATTGTACTTTGGAACCAAAAATTCAGGACCCAAACCATACTGACAGTGATTAAAGCAACAGAACCATGTTACGCATATTTCTTTTTTCTTTTTTTTTTTTTCTTTCTGATTCAATCTTGTATAATACAACAAGAAGAGTAGAGTTTTCTATTTTGACAAAGGCAAGGTCAGGCAGCAAATATCTATAAAGGAAGGAAAATTACATTGACTTTGTTGGAGTTCGGATATTCCAAGACCAAACATGATAATGCTTTACTATAAGAAGGCTCATGCTTTCATGTCAAGGCTTGTCAAGGAACTTTCGTTCCCAATCACATGACACTCTATGTAGCATTTCAATGATTGCTTCTCAAAAAGTCCCAGTCTATTTACTGGGTCTCCTTCCTAAAGAATAGCATCATACTGAAAGTAAATTCTTAAATAATTGAAGTGGTAAATCTTTTTGCTGTTGACTTAAATAAATCAATAAGCATGGAAAATTGCATCTGCTGAGGTATAACATTCTTATTAATAGTAATTACCATTATAAAAGATATTTTTATAGAAGTTGATGTAAATTTGCTCTTCAGTAGGATAGAATATGCTGTATTTTTTCACACTAGATTTATATCATTTTGTCCAAATCAAGCTTTCATGTTTTCATATTTAAATTTGTCAACTCCACTACTCCTGTACTGCCACTTTATACTGAAAAAAAGATCATTTTAATTAGTGTCGAGCAACAGCAGTGTAGCATTAACACAACTTACAAAATGATAGGTTTTCTTCAGCTTGTCCACAGAAATGGTGAAGAGTACAAATTAATTTTCATTCTGTTTTCCTAAATGTATTTGTATTGCTCCAATCATGGTAAGGGTCTGGACATCTAATTTATTGTTGTTTTTTTTAGAGACAGGGAGTTGAGGAACAGAGAGACTAAATGGCTTAAGTAGGTCCCAAAGGAAATCCACAGTGAAGCTGGGAAGTTTCAGGCTCACTTGCCAAAATGAGCAACAAAAAAGGCACAAAAATCAATAACAAATTGTACAAATTTGAATTTTAATAGCATATGAATGTAAATCAGTGTCATTATCTTTTTGAAAAATCAAGAGTGCTTCAAGTAATTTGGAAAATAAATTCCTAGCAAAAAGACGTTTGGGAATGTCAGTGTACAGGTTAAACAATTAACCAAAATGCAGGAATTAGATAGTATTCTGAAGGGTAGTATTCATATTCCCAAAAACAACAACAGCAACAAAAGGCTAAGTGAATTAAAATAAGTCCTAATAAAAAATGAATAATGAAGAAGTATTAGAATATAATTTCTCAAGTCTTAAACCAAGCTGAGAACATGAGTCATGATTTAAGAAATTATGTCATGTTTTCTTCTGTAAAATTGTGACTATTGTCAGAGTATTGATTTGAGACTTCATTTACCTCTTGTCTCTACCAGGAGATAACTGCATAGTGTAGCACTTACTGTAAGAATATGTAATGGATCTGGAGTGGTATCTGTGAAATACGTGAACAAAATTCATGAATCTTTTCCAACATTAATTTGTATGTGCTGTATTTCCCTTGAAATGGAAAAGTCTGTGTTTAGGACTAACATGTAGCAATGTCTGAATGGTGTATAAATGGATTCTACAACAACAGTAACGATGATAGGGTTAATAGTAAGATGCAAGTTTAAACGAATTTAGGTGCCTAATATTTGGAGAATGTCTCCAGTTCTATCCCTCGGCCATAAGAGGAAAAGAAGCAATCAAACTATTTCACTTAACTTGGGTGGAAAAATTAGTATTGTATAGCCAGAAGTAACTGATGAGTGAAAGAAAACTCTTTAGGTTTATTAATGTGTGTTTACCCACTTGTATTTGGAGAATTGGTGGAAAAGAAAAGATTTTAACACATTATTTGTAATAGTAAGCATCCCTGATAAGTTGGAAGAGAAACATAGCATGGAATAAAATAATCAATTCTGAATTCTAAACAGAAGAGCCTATTGCCATGGAATTTCATGCCAATCTTGCATAGGCAAGATTTGAAAATGTGGATGACCTTTCAATGCATGGGCTTATCCTCGCACTGCCATTTGTATCATCTGAGTAATCCATGTTTTATTGAAGAGTTTGGTTGATTGAAGGGTAACCATTAGTTCTCAGTAGAACTATTTCATCCTCAAAAAGTAATGCACAGAGAACTGAAGCAAAATCTGCAATGTTAGCTTAGTTCATGTGCACATGATAAATGCAGACACAAGATGCCCATCTCCAAAAATAGCTTCTTTGCATTGCTATTTTTGCGTAGTGCTAAATGCTGATGGAATTCTGTTTTAAGTCCTTGTTAAGACTGGATGAGTTTCTAGTATAATTCCAACCGTGATCATTTTTGTTAATGACCTCTATTTTGAAGTGCTTCATGCTTTCTTGTTCCTTGCTGTCTGTCTGCTATTCATACACTTTCTCTTAGTGGTGTTTTTTCTCTTGGTTTACCCAGCACAGCTTGTTCTGACCCATAACATTTGGGAATCAAAGAACAGTTACTTGCAGAGTTAAACGATTAGTTAGAAGCAGCGAAGTGAGATTGCTATGTAGATAAAACTGTTTATCTAATGAACGAGAGTTGAAAGTGGTAGAAGTACGGCAGCATCTTCACCCTCTACATTTAGATAAGATTAAAATAATCCAAGAATCTTGAATTTCCTATCTGATTGAGGAGAAGATGTTAATTATAAGAAGTGATCCCTACCATAGAAGAAATGTTTGAAAAGCTTGGTAAATGAAACTCAGGCTGTTGTCCAGGACTTATGTTATTAAGTGTATTAATGGCATTAAATCAGTTCCCAGAAGTGTCCACAAATTGACTGTTTATCAGCTCAGTCACATATGTGTGCTTTCTAATTCTGCAAATCTTTTAAAAACACGTTTCACTATTTTACTCAACAGATTTATCTATTAGGTTTGTAACTAAACAGATCACCTTACTGACAATCACAGCCTTAAAGTTCTTTACTAATTCCTTTCACAGTTCTTTCCTAAATAACCAAATTTGTCTTCAAATATTGAATTTAATGAGCATCTTTAAATGGTGATTTATCACTTAATTTAGGAATATAAGGATTAGCATAATTGAATATATAAATAATCTATCTACTTGATTGCTCATCTAATCCAATCTATGGCCTATAATCAAAGACTGGCAAAATTAATAACTAATGGTTTTGGAAAAAGTTGCAGTGTTGTACTGTGAGAGATACTTATCTCTGAACCTCCATCTGTAAGGAAACCCAGAGTGAGAAAAAATTAATAGCTTTTAAATTATTTTTGGATCTGGCTCTAGTGTATTCTTCATTCCCAGATCGCACACTGCAAAACACTGAATGTTTCCAATGAAATGCTGAGTACCTCTAACTTCTAGGAAATTCAAAAGATGCATGAATCATGGTTTGTATAGATTAGATGAGGAGCCAAACTGAATTTATCTTTCATTTTAAAATACAGTCTTTATACGTCTACATTTTCAATTTACCGTTCATTGTCCTGGTTTTTGTATTCTGTCATTTATGTTTATGTGCATTGCATTCTTTTTACTTTGGTTTTTCTCTGTGTGTATTTCTATGGCCTTTTTTCTGTTGTTTTTTGTTGTTGTTGTTGTTTGGAATAACTGCACACGCACACGTGCATGCTGGGCTGATTGCAATGACAGAGAAAGTGAGATTAAGCAGCAGCTTATGTAGAATTACATTCTCACCTCTGGACTGCTAATAAAATTAGATATCCAGCCCATGATCCCTGTTTGCATAGAGATAATGTGTATCCAAAAAGAAGGGATAACATTATCCGAAGGTATCACACAGGTGCAGTAAACATTGTATCAGAGGTAATTGCAATATAAAGTGTGCTGTTCTGATTTTCAATTATAATCATGATTTAATGTTCTTTCTCTTATGATAATTATTTTTGTTTTAATGAACCACTTGTACAGGAGCTGAATACACTCATTTTCTGGCTGTTTCACCTGGACAGTTAGCATGATTCGTCCCAGCGCACACATGAGAGTTAATACATACAGAGGAAATAAACTTGGTCTTATGCAGGAACAGAATCAAAATTCGCATTTCTGTAGAAAATGTTCTTATTGTGCAAATATAGTGATTCAAAATCTTATAAGATATAGAAACCTTTGTTAAGGGTGTGCTATGATTTGGCATCAGACAGGTTTTCATTGCCATTTTAAATCACTTTAATTAATTGTCATCATCCATATGCTTTCTCTTGAATGAGTAAAATTCAGTGCAATGACTCTGCCATGAAAAGAACCTTATACTTTTTCTTTGGATGGAGATGGATAGAATCTTTGCAAATTAGTTTAATGGGCTGCAGTTACTTTAGCTTTATCATGAGGGTTATTTATTATTTTCCTACTCTTTAAAAAAAGAAGTAGATGCAATACAGAAATCCTATGAGTTAGTTTTGAAATGTCATCTTCAGTGCAAAGAAAGTCAACCCTCCCTTGAGAAGAGAAAGCTAAGCTAATCTTCCTAGGCAGTAAATGCAGTATTGCAAAAAGTCAGTGTAACTGTTAAGACATAATCTGTTCATTCTGTTAATGTGAAGATTGCTCCTGCAGAGTTCTGCATTGAGATCATGTAATACTTTCCTACTTTGGATCTTGAATTGGAATTAGGACTCTAATTCTTGAAAGGAGAGGAGCTCTCCAAATTCTTACAAATGGTATTTGTAACTTTAAATAAACTTCTATGGGCTGTGGTAGAAAGGTACCAGAAAATATGAAATCTTTCCAGATTTTTCTGGAATCTGAATATTTAACCATTTGTTCTCTTGTCCTCCCACGTATCTCCTATGAAACTAAATTGTGACAAAAATAATTCAGTTCATTCAAAAATTCTGATCTTAGTGATTTCTGAAATTCGAGATTTACTGGCTGTTAGCATCAATATGAACAATTTCCTGGCTTACAGTATTTCAGAATTCAAGCCACATTCACAGATTATAAGTTAGATGAGCTGTTTCTTTATCTAGTAGAAGCAGTTTCATTAGTAGAAAATTTCCGTAATCATTTGGTTGTTGTTTTTTTTTCCTTAACAATGCAATCAATAAATATATGCATATAAATATATGATGTGTAATTTGGTATTTTTGACTGAAAATTTTATACGATTCTTCCTATTGTGCCTACGTGAGTTTTACTGCAACTTTGAAGATCTCCTAGATTTTTAAGTTTTGTCATTAAAAGTTTCTTAAAAGTGAACTAGTTTTTCAAATCCTTGCTAATGTCTTCCAACATTTGCTTGAACTGGACAGGGATTTTGGTGCAGATGCTTGAGTCATTACTGGCACAGAAACCTAATAAGCTCTGTGTGTAATAAATAAATTTCATTATGGAAGCAGCACACAGCTCTAGAAATACATCAGCACTGGCGTTCTGGGGCATCGCTGAGTGCTGTGTACTGCTCTTGCCACAGAACTGTTCCTGATGGAGACTGTGCTACGTGCTCCCTGGGTACTCAGCTGACCATGTGCCTGCAGCAGAGGCTCAGCTGTGGTGGCACTGGGCCACCGCCTGTGTCTCTTGGTGCTGGGGGCAAATGCAGTTACAGCAGCTGCGTGCAGTGGGAAGGAGAGTGGGCCAGCAGAGGGGCTGAGAATCAGGGAATCTAAGTCTTTACTGAAAAAATGTATGATTTCTATTCTTATCACATGCATGAAAACCAAAGAGCCACACTATATATTTGTGGCTGCATGTATTATTGCTTTATATTTTTAATAGTAAAAATACTGTTATGAAATTAAGCAGGGCAGATAATGGCGTATGAAAATGAGAGATAAGCTGAATGACTCCATCCAGCTATATAATGCCACAAGCTTTGGCACTCTGCCCATGAATTGTTACACTATTCTAGTTATTCTGATTATTTGGTGTCTCCAGACATCCTTAATAGAAGTCTTAATCTAAAGTGAGTCTTTATTTCCGTTACATTACAGAGGATCTGACTGATTAAGATATTGTTCTATACAAAAATGTATTTTCCTTTCTTGAAGCTGATTTCTTTTTACAAGAATGCTTGTAGTTGTGTCACAGAGAAATCAAACCATCTCCAATTCTCTTACACCCCATGCAATTCACCGGAAAGCACCAATGCTGGAAGAGAATTAGGAGAGATAGCAAACAGTAAATGAGATATGGCATTCGAGTGCAGCAGCATGGCAAAAAACAACCTGCCCTTACTGATGTTGGAGTCCATAAGCATCACATCAAAGACTGGGGAGAAGGGTGGCTGGGAGGGTGACAGCTGCTTTCCTCACAAGGAACTGGAAACCAGTGCCCAGCCAATGCTAGTATCAGGTTCCAGAGTGCAGGCAATCGGGAGGCCACACCGAGCACATCAGGAAGCTCCTATTTAAATTCATGAAAGTAGCACTGCATCCTCTTCCTCAGCTGTAATTAGAGCCAAACTCAGTTATTTCCATGGACTACTTCCACCTGAGACTGCTTAAACAAGCGGGAAGAAGAGATTTTCTCTCCTCTTCCACTCCTAATTTTTATCCTACATAAGTTTTTCACTTGTTGCAAATCTTTTCAGATGCAAACCTCAGTCCTCAGCTGGTTTAATTATCAAACTAATTTCATCAAGGAGTATTTCAGCTCCCATGTGGATCTTAATCATTCCTCATATTCATCACAGTAACAATAACAATAAATAATAACAAGAATAACAACAACAATAAGAAAAACTGTGAGTCTAGTAAGAAGACTTGAGATTTTTTTCAACAGTAACAGAATGTATTGGAATGTCACAGAGACGTATCTGTCCCATTTCTAAAAACCCAACTCTGTCTAAAGTGTGAGAAGAATGTATGAAAAAGGAATGTAATGAATTAGAAAAATGATGGGATGAAAGGGATAAATTTAAGCAAAATTAGAAAGGTGTCATACAGGAGTCATCAGTACCTAGCAGTGAAGTCTGCAACAGAATAACCTCTCAAAAGAACAGGGTACCATGCCTGAGTCATTAAACTGAGTCTCACGTGTCTTAAACATCTCTTCTACTTAATTATATGTCAGTTTGTCACAGTGTGTCTTTTTGTACGCTTTGTCTGTTTTTCTCAATACTATCTCCTTCACAGTACTGTGGAAGTCTGTACTTAGCCTTTGTATAAATGTTAGGCTACGCAGGAAACTTCACCAACAGTATAACCTCTCCGCTCTTCTAAATAGCATTCCTGAGTATTTCAATCCCCCACGCATCATTCTAAACTTCTTCAGCTATTTTAAATATTATATTTCAAACAAAAATAGCAGTACTTTCTCAGATAAGCATACTTTCCATATTTTAAAGCTTATCATTATCTCCTGCAATTACCTCAGCCACAAGGAAGCAGATTTGAAGTCAGTGGATGTTTCACCACTTTGAAGACAGGTGCTGACTTAGGAGCACTGTTAAAAAAGCTGTATAATTAGCTTCCTTCCAGGAGCTGCTGCAGTTCTGAAGCGTTCCTCTGAGTCACAGTTTCACCTTGCATACTTCTTTATTTCTATATGATGCTAATTTAGTGCTGCAATAACTCAGATGCTTTATGTTGGGAAATGTGGCTAACCACTTCTGTTTGGTTACTGCTTGGGGAAGGAAGGAGAGAAGCAAGAGTTCAGTAACCCTGTTGACTTCATTTGTGCAAAGGAAGTCACTCCAGAGGACCTGAACGGAGATGTAATATGGTCCTTATTCTACATATTTGTAGGCAGTGACTGCCTAATCCTTTGTTTCCTCTGCTTTTTTTCCTGTGTAAGTAGCAATACTGTTTGTAGAATATCTATAGAGAAACCATTTTTAGAAAGGAGTTATGGTTGTGAAGACACTTCAAAAATCCTCACTGCATGTGCTTGTATATGAAAACAGCATTATAGCTCATGTGTGGCTATATTGCCTAAGGGTAAACTGAAAGTAGCTGCGTTGAATGTTCTTTTCTCTGAAGCTTCCTATCTGCCTTTGGTAGGAGGCTGTCTGGTTAGTTTGATACTTCTATTATGGATCAGTAACTGTCAGTACTGGGTATTATCAAGCTGTTTGTAGCTGAGATAAAATTAATAATGAACAATAAAAAGAAGCACTCACTGGTCTTCTAATTAATCCCATAGGAAAGCAAAACCTCATTTAAGTTAGAAGTTTAGCTGTTGGCAGCATCAAGAAAAGCTGGTTTCACTTCACTGAGCTGAATTAAGACTCCACATTAATGGAATTAAAGGATGTTGACTTTTTAAACTTTTACATCCATCAAAGCAAAGGTTTGGAAACTTTGTAAACAACTGCACTGGTACCTCCAGTTCTAGACATGAGAAACAGCATGCTGAGAATACATCACAAAATCAAACAGTATTAGTACTCCCTTTACTGCTCTGCAATGGAACTCTTTCAATATGGTATTTATTGGTCTTCTTTTGATATTGTGAATAATAAGGAATAATTTGGAGCTCTAGCTTTGTAATCTTTTTTTTTCAAAGAATGTATTGTTAGGCAAATCCAGTTTATAGTGCATACTGTTCCTCTATGTGGCAGTTTCATAGCTGGGAGCTCAAAAGCCGGTGTTTTGTGAGGTTTGCTCACCCTATGACACCAGCCCCATCACCGCATCTTTACAAGAACGTTCAGGTCAATTGATTTAAGAAGCAAATAGTGAATTTTAAGCTGCCAACATTCACTTGTCAAAGCAAAGACATACGAAAACTAAAGATTTCCTTTGCTATGGCAAATGGAGGACAGCTTTTTTTGTTGGCCGGATGTCGGCTGGGTGTGGAAAGTAAATGGGTTTTCTAGTACTCTCTGTGAAAAGAGAATGTGTATTGTTTTTATACGAGACCAAGAGAAATTCTAGACTGTAGCAATCTTCTTTCTTCCACCCTGCGTACGCAGGTTTTGGGATTTACTCTGATTTGGGTACCATGCAGTATGATACCTTAGTGCTGATTTATCCTTGTCTTCAGTTGCCAAATTGCACTATAGAAGTTTAAAGCACAAATAATTTTTACCTAATGTGATTCTTTCACCCCAGGTGAGGTTTTCACTGGAATATTGTGTAGTGGTGGAAGTGCTACATCATTTGAAAAGGGAAAACAGTAGTTCATGTGGTCCATTGAAGGGAAAGAAACATGTATGATTCTGCCTCCAGTTTCAGCATCACCCATACAGCAGAGGTGCAATTAATGCATTCTTGGGCAAGAATAAGAACTAAGGAGACTGGCTATTCCTCTTCTTATTGATGCTGTTATTCTCACAATAATCATTTCAAAAATATGGTAACACTAGGCTACTCTATTCTTAGTATTTTAGAGAGACATGAAATAGCAGGCCGTGCCTAAAAAACAGATTTAAAACAAAAAATTAACAAACAAACAAACAAAAAAACACATTAAACACGTTGAAAAAGAGATTGGTTCCTGTGCCCCTTATTTTGCCTCTTGTTATTTCTTTAGAATCTCATTCTTTGTTCCTTTACTCAAACTACTTCTCTTACAAGAATTGTATATACTCGTTGTCTCAAAGAACTAAAATTAAACAAAATTAAATTCAAATGAGTATTTTACAGGAATTAGAGTCTGTGGGAATCTTTTCTTCAAGGAAAATCCATCTCCTGTGGGTGGAGTACTGAATATTGAAATATTGTTACTTTATGTTATTAAAACTATTGAAATGTTCATTCTGTATCATTTCAGAGGAAGATAGTATTTTATAACCCTAACTGTCAAACTCTGAAAACTTAAATCTGAGTGTGAAAATAGGCTACTTTCCTACATATCTCAATATTCTTGTATGTGTAAGTGTTTAGGCATACATCACAGAAAATGTTGGTGGCAGTAACTCATTAGAAGTTTTGTTTTGTGATACAAAATGTGTGATACACGATCTTTGACATATGTATAAGTGCACTAACCACATGATGGAAACCTTTCTGCCCATTCCACCAGTTTGACAGAAGCCATCAGGAGATTTCTATTTTAAGTCATTCGGTCAAGAATTATATCAAACTGTTATTTTTGTCTCTGCTACATAGCCATTTGTGTCAAACATTGGTCAACTGTGTTTTAAATTTTTAGCTCTCACTGTATTCATGATGATACCTTGGCATAAATTTGTACTGAGCATGAAATTTTATAAATGACACATAAAAGTGAGTTGTCAAAATGCCGATTAGGAATTATTTTCATCAAAAGAGGCTGGGAATTCATGTGAACTGAATGTCACAAATATCTAGGAATGGAAAGAGGCTGCTAATGAATGGAATATTGCCAATAGATGAGCCCCCAGCTTGGAAGGAGTGAGGTACAAGGTTCCTTGTGCAGATCTGCATAGCTAGGTAGTTATTCCAGTGAGGGCTGCTGATGACATC
This sequence comes from Penelope pileata, assembly GCA_013396635.1. NCBI lineage: Eukaryota > Metazoa > Chordata > Aves > Galliformes > Cracidae > Penelope > Penelope pileata. Next base: position 94,096 of record WBMW01006380.1, read on the forward strand.
TAGTGCTTGAGTTGTTTGGCAATTTCAGCAGGATACTGAGCTGAAATTGCAGCTTTAATTCGTACTTGTTATGGGATTGCTTTACTGAACAGAGTATTTGATATAATAGAAAATAATATTACCATCCATCCCAGTTTTTTTTCTTTTCATTCAATGGTTAAATGTCGTGACGATTTTGTTTTCTCAACAATTTTCTTTTCCTTCTGACTATTCTTCTTTTGCCAGTCTGCAATCCATTTGTTGATTTATTGCCTCTTGCCCCAGCCATAACAATTCTGTGCAAAGGTAACCTCCTATCTGTCTATACACATTTTTCCCCAAGTAGCCCAGGTTAAGTATTAATCCTCAAAGGCAGTTGAATTCATCAGTCAAATACAGTATTGGTGTTCAGGAAGGGGCTGAGAATCTATCAGTCTGGTAGTGATCTGGTTGGCCCCTTTCTTCAGTTTGACTCTTCAAATGTAGCTGCAATAATTCACCATTCCTTAAATTGCCTTGGTGAATATAGTCCGTTCTTTTATTTGCAACATCTAAGCACGTGGATATCCCACAACATCATATCCCATGTTTTTATTATTCCATATATTTTTGTGACTGTGTTCATTATTAGTCCTCTATATAAATAGACAATTAATTGCTTTTAGTACTTTGCAGCTGAAAATCCTACCTTTAATGATCTCATAATTTTGTTCATTTTGAAGCTAGTCAGAGTTTTATAAATATGTTGCTTGTAAGGAAGGCTTTTTTAGGAGAAGAAGCAAAGCTTTCACAATTCAAGCCAGTTCAGCTAGATGTGGTTGGATGTAAATATTGTACCTCTGCTCATAACAGCATGCCATGGCTTCAGGAAGGAAAAGTGCTGTATTAGCACTTAGCATCCCATTCCTGTGATAACATTGCTTTATAAAATAGAAGAATGCTACCTAAGACCAAGAGGGTTGGTTCAGATATGTGCTATGCTATATGCAAATACTTTTGAGGTATTCAGATTCTTGCAGGAAACCTTCAGTTGCTACCTTGCTATACTTTATTAATAGACTTCCAACAAAATGTGTAGCATCTGTTGCAAGTATATGAGCTGCTTTTTTAAAGTGCCCTTTGTAGGTTTGGCATCAACAGCGTAGCTCAGGCTCAGCTTTGCCATCCTTCCTTTAGACACAGACCTTGACATGCAGTGTGACTTAGAGGGCTACAGCCTACACCCTTACCCCTCCTCTCTGCTGGATTCTTGTTCCTTCTGCCATATCTCTTGGTACAACTACAGGCAGTACAGCTGCTGAAAGTCAAGGGCACAGGGAAAAGATGGAGGGGTTATGGCTCTGCTGTGCCACTTCTGTCTCACATGTATGGGGGAAAGTTGAGGAGGATGCTGTTCACTTCCTTTATCAGCTAGCTGGGGCGCCAGTACAGGAACAGAATGATGTGTTCTCTTTCAGCTCTGTAGTGGAAGGGGGACAGAAGACAAACCACAACCTAATTTTTAGTTTTTAGAAGTTACGTGAACCCTTAAAGAAGACGCTTTAAAAATGCACATCCTAAGCATATGCAAGATGCAAACAATGTGAAATTTTAACTAATATTCCCAACACATTATTCTACAATGTTGGTCTGACTCAACAATTCTGTTCACACTGTGATGCCACAGACTTCTGACACTCCTGTATATCCCATGCTTTGTAGTAGATAAAAGTAAATAAGTAGATAAGGGGATAAAACTCTATAGTTCTTCTTGTAAAGGGAATGCACTTTCCCACAAACCTTCTTAAATGCTCTCAACAAGGATGAGTACGGCAGTTTACTAACACAAAACAAGAGCACAATGATCTCAATTGGAGATACAACCAGGTAGCAGATCTTCTGTGTGTCCTGCAGCATGATATCATGTGTCACAAGTCTATGTGCTGCAACGAAAAATCAAATATTTGCCACAATACAGACAATAGTGGCAATGCTTTGGGATAAGCATGTAACATAGATGCATTATTTGTTGACGTTGACTGTCTCAGCTCTTACCAAGAATAAGGTCTGCTTCTTCTGAACATCTTGAGCTGTATACAAAGCTTGAAAGCAAGACAAAATCTGCAGTTAGCAGAATAAGTAATATAAAACCAGGAAAGATATTTTTTAATCTGTAATTTGAATTATTAATATTTGATATATTAATGGTTTTATACAATAGTGTAATACTGAAGTTAACATTTGCTGTGTAATTTATTGGGCTTATGTAACAGAGTAATTGCCTTTGAGGTTCCTCAGTTACGAGAATGCAACACAGGAGTTCAGCCAGTAGACATCAGGATTTTCACTCAGAACTACTTTTTCTTTCACAGAGCCCACATTTTCCATAGAAAATACCTTTTTTTCTCTATATTGTGTCTTAGATTGATAAAATTTCACATTGAAAAACTCAAGCTGCTTAAAATCTGATAGAAATAGTGAATGTTGATTGAAACTTGTCAAATTCAGAGCTACATTACGGCGCAATTACAAGTGGTGCATGTCCTCTTTCACTTAGCATTCTGCCTGAGAAACGCTAAGAATTAGATAACTTTATGCTTTACTGTTTTCTTCTGCTCTCATATTAACATGTTTTGTGGTCAGTATATTCTGCAGAACAATTAGCATCTAAGTTATTTTAAGTCTCTGAACTGTGTGTATATATTTATTTTTTAAAAAGAATAAAAAAGATAAGGGGGAATTAATCTCTTACTTGTAATTACTTGATGAGGAGTGAAACCTGATATTAAAGAACTGAGATCAGCTAAGTCCTTTTTTAAGAAATCAGCATCACTGAAGTCAAAATACTGTAGATATCTGTAAAACAATCTGATTGGCTTTTCTATTTTGCTGTTATTTAAACTGTTAGAGACAATAAGAGCAAGAGAAACTTGTACTTCTTTAACAAAAGCTTTTCTTTATTCTCCCTTGGTCATACAGTCATTCCCAGCACAGCACTGCAACACGTCCACCCACAGTGAGCTTGCAGCGGACCATTTCTGTGGAAGGGTAAGATGATGATTCTCTGTTGAAGTTGCCTGTAGAGCTCTCAGATACCACTAAGCCAGACATCAAACTCCCCACATAGAATTTAACTGCTTGTGTTGCTACATACCACACTGTTTAAGTCAGTGAGATGCACTTTCAAATTAGTATTGATCCTTTTTAGATATTTACGTCAAAAATAATATTGGTTTAAAACCAAATATATTTGGTTTTCATGGAGGTATCTGTCATATATCTCAATCTCTTCAATTCATCTCACTTGACTGTTGTCAATATTCACATGTATTAGCTGTAAAATGATTTCCACTAATCATGGGAATTCCCAGTGAAGTCTTACTCTGTTTCTTTTACTATATGCATGAATTCATTTTGGCAAAGCAGTGTCCCAGACTAAGGTTGAAGAAATACTGATAGAAAACAGTAATCCCATGCTGGTGTATGTCTGTGTATATTAATATCTTAGCTGTAGAACCATAGCTCTGGGTACTTAACTGACTTCATTTTAACAGAAATAATTGGATAAAATATGAATAATTCACAACTACAGTTAATATTTTTGCATATTTATGGTGCTAGAAAAACTGGTGTTTAACACTGAAACATTTAGATTTTGGTTGCTTCCACTGGTGTAGTTTCCAGAAAATGTTAGATTTATTTCTCCACTCCCATAGAAATGTGGAACTGTCTGAAGCATTTTGTAGGGAGTGACTAGGATTTGTCATGGGCTACTCCTAGATCCTATTTCGAAGGATCTAGGAGACATAATAAAAGTGGGAATCCCAAGTTTCCACACAGGAAAAGTGTCATCTTGACTGTATTTTGTTTCATGTCACATCTCCACTGTGGTGCAGTCAGAAAACGAAACAGAAGATATATTAAATAATCCAATCCTAAGCAACGCCTGAAATGCTTTTGTTGCAAATCTCAACATAAAATATTAAACAATTGAAAAACAAATCTAATAATGATTGTATGTTTTTATTTAAAATGTGTTAAGACTTCTGCAATAATTTTCCACTGAAAACAAGACTGATTAATAAAGCTGTTATAGGAAAGGCCCATATGGCTAAATGGCTTTTTTCTGAAAGGTAATTTTATAAATGAAGCACTGATCAGCCAGCCTTGTTCCTCAAAGGAGGGCTAATTTCCAATTTAAATCCAGTTTCTCAAAGCCTTGTCCAGTGAAGTTGGAACTGTCACCAAATGCCGAGGTTACACAAGCTCTAGGTAACCTCGCTCAGTGCTTAAACATCCTCATTTTAGATTTTTTTTTCATCTTTCACTTTCTAATGAACAAAGAAAGAAACACTACATTCCCCTGCCCTTTCCTCAAACCAGTTCATGAGTAAATTGATATTAGGAAAAAAAAGAAGAATTTGCTGAATTGAGATTCAAGGAAAGAAATTTTATTATGATGTCTCAGACCTGGTCTACTGGACTCCATAATAAGGAGGTACCCTGCAGGCTTAAATTCCCATTGAAATTTGATAATTAGTTTGTCTGTATGAGTTTTTAGATAAATTGCAAAATCTGCACTGGTCATGCAGACAGCTTGCATGTATTGTGTATGAATCATTAGAGCGAGGGAAATCTGCAATTGATATTACAGGTCTCCTGCTATTCAGGAGGTAGGGGAATATCTGTCTTGTAATTATTACTAATCAACTTATACTGAGTCATATTTCATTTTGTGTAGGAAAGCGGGACTGTTAGCCTGTTACACTGCTGAGCAAATAGAAGTAATCAGCTCAGCCCTAAATATTTCATTATATTAAAGCTCAATTTAGCCTAATGTTTTTGTGAAGTCCATACTGCTAAATACGTTTATAGCTAATTCAATTTGGTGTCAAAACAAAGTTATTTTTCTCTTTTAGGAACCATGCTTCCATCAGTAGAGTCCTGTATTTAGGTGACTTAATTATATTGCTTTTGAGTTGTACTTTGTAAATGCCTGCTTTACCTTCAAGGCATCCCTAGCACACACTGAGACCTCAGGCCAGCATGCTGGCTCTGCCTGACAGACTGTGTAGGCACTGCAGTAATGCAATTAGTGAGTCCTCTGAAGGAGAAATGAAATATTGGAGAGACAAAGAAATGCAGGTGGAATTGCATTCACTGGCATTTATTCCTTTCCACCTTGTTGAATATGTGATAATTGAGCTGGCTAGCACAGATGTTTTAAAAACTGTAATAGGTTTTTGATCTGGGTACTGGGTTTATACGTGAAAAGAAAAAAGTTTTAAGAAGTTCTTTTGTGGACTTCATGTTTAGCAAAAAAATGAATCTCAAAATGAAAAAAATCAAGATGCTTTTAAAGCTTAATTTTTCTTTATATTCAAGCCATGTATTCTTCACAATTTCATAGCTGTACATGAGGTGAACAGATTTATTATGTGTACAAGAGCATGAACTTCACAGGTGTTTGATGCTGTTAGTGCAATCTCATTAGTAACTTCCCTAATGGTTTATCTGTGTGATTTACAAGCAAAATAACGATAGTGTTTGGATGTGAAAACATTGTTAATCTGAGTTTTTTAAAAAAAGATTTTCATTAACAATTTCAACTGTGAATATTCAAAGTCAGAAAAATATTAGATGAAAACTAGAACCTGTTACCTGGAAATCCTGCTGAACTATCTCACAAAGCTGTGTTAGTAATTTATGATAGCTATTCTCTCTCCAGTTGACATTCAGACTAAATTGTGTTTTACATGATAGCAGTCATCTCCTTCTGCTGAGCTGAAGAAACTGAGATTTCAATTTCTTTGATCAAGTGTGTTTTGATGGAAATTTTGAAGTGAACACGACTATCTCAAATACATATAGATATTAATATGTAAATAGAATTTGAACCATGGCTACGGTAAGAATTTTTATTCTGAACAGGGAAGCTTAGTGTTTCAAAAGTATCTTACATAAAGTGATTTTGGATGCTTGCTTCTAACAGACTGTGTACTGATATTTCAAAACATGGCTTAGAGGCATTGCTGGTTTTAGGTATTCTCTTAACCTTTGAATGACTCCTGTCTCCTGACAGTGTGATGAGGTTGCCTATCACCATTTCCTTCTCACCTAGCTTTTTTTACAAACTGAGAAGCTGCAGTATTCATGGTTTGTAGAAAAGTGATTTCAATACATAAACAATAGTCTTTAAAAGCAGAATGCAAAGCAAGCTTTCTAAGGTGTCTGTGCTGAGTCTAATAACAGAGATGCAGATTTCCAGATTTATTTTGAATATTAGAATGTAAATAGTGTACCTATCAGGGAAAAGAGACAAATGATTATGTGAGACAAAGTATAAGCTTATTGGGACAATCATCTCCCTTTCAAAGCTACAGAGCGTATTACTTGTCCAACATTGTTGCTCTACAATTCAATGAAATTCATCAAAACTAGAAGACATACTCCTGTGCCTTTGAGGTAAACATCAGACATTGAGGTAAAAATATAGACCAGTTTCACTTTTCAAATAAGAAATTATCCCTGCATGCCAATTCTGACTTGCTAGCTGTAAGCATAAAACATTGCCTGGTGTGCAGGCTTTAATTTCTATACAAAGGACAAAATGAAAGACTGTTAAAGTCCAGAGGGGTTCCCACAAAGCAAATAAAATTGCCCATATATAATCCAGTGCACTCATGCATGCATCAGTCAGGTTGAAGCCTGGCTCCCAGTAGGTTCCCTCGTATTAAATATACTTCGAAGTTTGTGACAAGTTAGACATAATGTTTGGAAAATAAATGCTTTAACAATGTATTCAGTATTAAAGTTAGGGTAAAGTACTGCTTCTACAGCTAATGCCAGGATTCAATCAACGAGAAATGCCAAAGAAACCATAGTCAATCAATCAGATAAAATATTTTTTCAAGCAGAATATGTAAATACAATAAGCAAAATTATATTTTGCTGCAAGATACTTAGTGAACATCTCAGACAAAGGTGAAGGTTTAATTGTTTGTGTATCAGCACTTAGTAAAATGAGATGAAAAGTCCCCAATCAATTGCACTTTGTAATGAATATGAACACTCTGATGTGACCAAAACATTGTCAGAGCCTAAGGAGGCGAAGTTACCCTTCTGGACCCCGATGCTCAGTGCGACAGTGATAGACAACAAGAAGGTTTCCTTATTTATTATTTTCAATAATATTTGAAATCATTATAATAACAATTGAAATCACAAATTGGGGATTAGACTCCAGCAGATCAGTTATATCCTGCTGTGTAACACCAGTGTCTCCAGCCTTTCCTAAGGTCCCAGAATCACAGAATCACAGAATTATAGGGGTTGAAAGGGACCTCTGGAGATCATCGAGTCCAACCCCCCTGCCAAAGCAGTTCCCTACAGCAGGCCACAGAGTTAGGTATCCAGAGGGGTCTTGAATATCTCCAGAGAAGGAGACTCCACAACCTCCCTGGGCAGCCTGTGCCAGTGCTTCGTCACCCATACCATGAGGAAGTTTCTATGCATATTTCTGTGGAACTTTCTATGTTTCAGTTTGTGGCCATTGCCCCGTGTCCTATCACCATACACCACTGAAAAGAGTCTGGCCTCATCCCTTTGACTCCATCACTTCAGACTGGAAACATTGGCAAGATCCCCTCTCAGTCTTCTCTTCTCCAGGCTGAACAGACCCAGTTCGTTCAGCCTTTGCTCATATTTCAGATGCTCCAGGCCTTTTATCATCTTTGTAGCCACCCAGATGCTCCCTGCTGCTGCTAGACTGCCATGTTTTGCAAACCTCACAACAAAGGTAGATCAGAAAGAGGACTGTGGAGGATGGCGAGTGTAGTGATGTTTCCCATGGTGATGTAAAGGTTTTGCCAGGCCTTAGAGAAGAATTATGGGGAAAGAAGTAACAGTCAAGATGCTGCAGAGATGGTACTGCAGTAAAGCAATAGATGAGAGCGCTACAAGTAGACTTTTCTCTAAATTTTTGGGAAGCAGAGTTGTAGAAGGTATAAAAGAAAGTAGAAGTAAGCTGAATTAGTTTTGCCTGAATGCTGACAGCTTTTGAAAAAGTCTGTGTGCATATTCCCTGCGCAGCTCAGCAAGTGCATGAATGGATGTATGATGTCAGTATCCCTATAGAAGTAAACTGCATTTCTGAAAAACAAAAACAACAGCAACAAAACAACTCTCCCCTTCCCCTTCCAAAAAAGAAAAAACAACTAGCAACCAAAGCAAGATGGAAGCCATATTCTCAGACTCTGCTGATTTGCGTTACATCACTTGTATATAATTGACAAAATCTCTAGGGTCTGCTATCTGTAAGTAGCCAGTGTGGTTGAATTTTTATAGATGTTCCAAAAAGCACAACATCTTTTCAACATACCAATTTTATAGTTGGTTCAAAATAAATAGAAAGGCAGAGTTGTGTGTGTGAGATGAATACTAAAACTGGCTGTATTCTTTAATGTAGCCAGAAGCACAAAATAAGCAAATTGAAAATGGATTTTCTTTCAGTTAGTTATTATAAGAATTACTTGTTTTCCAAAAGCTCTTCCCCTTCATTTATCAGTCCAATTTTTAATCTCCTAAATTAAATCTATAATTACTATGGATTCACAATCCATAGGAGAATGATACGGATACTCAATTTTTTTTTTGTCATTCTCTTACTGTAAAAGAGTAAAACAGGCCAAAACAATTATTCAGGACAAATGTAGGAGATGCAAAACACTTAGCTGCTTTCAGCCTAAGGAACAAGTGAAACAAATATGAAGCAAAAAAAAAAAATGTTAAGGAGAAAAAGTGTCTCAATGTTTTGATATTTTTTAATTGCATTTTCATGACAGGAGAAATTTCTCTAAGTGTTGAAGTTTTACTCCCTCTGATTTGTTGCTACTTATTGAATTCGAGTATTAATTTAATAACACTTTGGTCCTACATCGGGCCTGCAATTTATAATGTGTTTTACAGAATCAGATCTGATGTATTCCCTGAAGCAAGTGACCAAGTCCATCCAAATTGATTCTCCCATTGATTTCTGAGCTTGTAAATTTCTGTGGATTGCACCACTTTGTTTGCTTCTTTGCTCCTGGTTAAGATTTCTTCTGGTGACACTTTTTATCTTTTTTATTTTTAATTCATTTCCTGTTCTCCTTACAATGCACTCTCTTTCTCTCTTTTTTCTTTTTCCTTTTGCTGCCTTCTGTCAGTCCAGGAATGTTTTCATCTCACACTTCTTTCTAATTTCTGCTTGATTTCCCCTGCTGCTCTTCTCTGTTTGTATTTGGTACAAAACTGCAGGAGGGCATAAAACATGCACACACGGAATTAAAGTGCTAGTATGCTTTGTTAGCACCTAGAAACTTACCTTCAGCATTATTTATCCCAGAAGAAATTGTAATTGTGGGAAGTAGTTAAAGCTGGAGGCAAAAGCATGCATTTCAGAAACGCTCATAGTGTTAGACTTTGCCTTTTTAGTAGCTATAGAGTGCCATCTATTGTCCCACAACAGAACTATGTTCTTTTTAAGTAAGATACCCTGCAATTACATTTGCCTCACCTGCTGTTTTCTCTAGGGAACAACATATTTTTACGGAGTGCATTTACAGAAAGAAAATGTCATTCACATTTGAGTTACTTTTGTTTCATTTTTTACTCTCTTATGACCATGTCTTCTTTAAATCTTTGATCGCATTAGTTCGTTTACAGCATTGGTCTGCATTCTCTCTGGAATCTTTTCATGTGTATTAGAATTATATTCATCAAGAATTTTAACAGAGGGAAAAGAAAATTCAAGAAAAAATTTGCACCTGTTCTTAGATCTTAATAATTACATTAGGAGATAAATATAAGCATCAAATGCAAGATCCTGCACCTGAGTTGAGGCAATCCCAAGCACACATACAGGCTGAGCAGAGAATGGTTTGAGAATAGCCCTGAGGAGAGGGACTTGGGGGTGTGTGTTGATGAGAAACTCAACATGCGCTTGCAGCCCAGAAGGCCAACCAGATCCTGGGCTGCATCAAGAGAAGCGTGGCCAGCAGGTCAAGGGAGGTGATTCTGCCCCTCTACTCTGCTCTCGTGAGACCTCACCTGGAGTATTGTGTCCAGTTCTGGGGCCCCCAACACAAGAAGGATGTGGAGCTGCTGGAACGGGTCCAGAGGAGGGCCACAAAGATGATCAGAGGGCTGGAGCATCTCCCCTACGAGGACAGGCTGAGAGAGTTAGGACTCTTCAGCCTGGAGAAGAGAAGGCTGCGGGGGGACCTGATAGCAGCCTTCCAGGACCTGAAGAGGCCTACAGGAAAGCTGGGAGGGGCTTTTTATGAGAACAGGTAGTGACAGGACAACGGGTAACGGCTATAAACTGAAAGAGGGGAGATTTAGACTACATATAAGAAAGAAATTCTTCTCTGTGAGGGTGGTGAGACACTGGAACAGGTTGCCCAGAGAAGTCGTTGATGCCCCCTCCCTGGAAGTATTCAAAGCCAGGCTGGATGGGGCTTTGGGCAACCTGGTCTAGTGGGAGGTGTCCTTGCCCATGGCAGGGGGGTTGGAACAAGATGATCTCTAAGGTCCCTTCCAACCTGAACCATTCTATGATTGGTTCTATGATCTATGCCAGGTGAATAAATGTACATCTATAGCTTCATCATAATTGGACTTTTTCTTGAATGTGGCTAAAGCACTGCCAGATTATTCATTTCTGCAGTACTCTTTAATAGGTCATCTCCTCAGTGGAGGGTATTGTAGTTGGTTTGCTTAAACAGGAAAATGTCTTCGAACTTGAACTCTATACCATGCTACAAACCTTTATTATCAGCATAAGCTGTTTTTGGTGTTTTGGGTTGTTTTTTTTTTCATTTTCAAAGTAAGTGCACTATGAAAATGTGTGCTATGATATAAAATAGTCTTAGTTATTTGTTATATTGCAGTGAATTGGTATATACCTTCTATTTTTGCAGCATGGTCATGGCTAAAGATTATTCATATGATCATTATTTTTATGACAACTACACCTATGCATTCTTAAACCCTCTTTTCAGATTCCACAGGAAGACTTGAATATGAAAGGCATATGAAGGCAGGTTATGACTGGTAGTCTCTATACAGACAAATTTGAGTCATGATCAAAATGACCTCATTCAGCTAAAGTCAAAGATCCAAAACCATTGTGTTCTAATCACGGCTTATGATATTTCCCCACTGTTGTTTGCACTTCCTCCGAACGTAATCAAGAGCACAATGTAAAGTTTGCTGTCAAAAGGCCAAAGTTACAAAACAGCACTGACAGCATTTTAGGCATAAATCTGCTGACTCGATCAGAGACAGGGATTAATAACTGGGCCAACTTTTTGTTGAGCTGCACAGCTTAGCATTCAGTAGATACCCAGTTGTATTGACCTAGTTTTACCCATAGCTCTGGCTTTCAATTTTATGATCCAAGCTGCCTGTCATGTGTAGAAATACTCAGTTTCATTTTGAACAAGAGCTCTGATTTCTCACCAGTGGAGCATGCAGATATATTTGTTTGACTTTACTGCCTCTTTTTCCTTGATACCCAGGTAAATAATAGTGGCAGTAGCTCAGCTCTGACAAAGTGTTTTTCAGTCTGTAGGACACAAAGATGACAGTTCTCACCCTATCATTTTGTGGATGTGGAAACTGAAGCTGAAAGAATAAATGACTTGCCAGGTTCAGTTGCAATGCATGGACTAAGGGGGGAAGGACTCCACACTTCCAGTTCACTGTCCTAGTTCTATTCCAGCCCCCCAGGCAACCCTTTTTAATTAAAAACTTATTTAGACTTCTTAGATCTGGATTATACTCTGTCTAATCTGCATATAGTTAAGGAGGTGCTAAAAGTGTTGCTGCAAGGCAAATCAACAGCAATGATTCAAAAGAGAATAAATCCTCCCCCTTTTTTCTTTCTAGTTGGTTGAAAATATTTCAAGAATGTGTTAAGTCAAGAAACTATGTCATTTTCTCATACCTGTATTTTTTAGAAGTTGATTTCTAAGCATACAACATTAAGAAGTTGTAAAATGGAGGGCCATATGAAGTTGGAAGAATACTTACAATCTCATTTAAAAATATTATCAAAAATTTGCTTTAGCAAATATTAAGCCCAGATATCAGAAAGTTGAGACATTATTTAAAGATCATGATCAAGATGGGGATATTGGTGACATCAGGTCTGGAGCATGTCAGGGCTGTAGTGATGAAGCAACAGTGGAGTTCACACTCTTGAGGGATATCAGACAGAGTAAAATCAGGATGCTGAATTTTAGGAAAGCCAAATTCCAGCTCTTCAGGGAGCTGATCAACAAAATTCCCTGGGAAACCATCTTTATGGACAACGGACCAGAGCAGAGCTGGCGGATCTTTAAAGAAGCTTTCTTCAGGGCACAAGAGCTCTCCATCCTCAGATGTAGGAAATCAGGAAAGGAGGGCAAGACACTGGTATGGCTGAACCAGGACCTGCTGCTCAAACTGGAGAGCAAGAAGAAATGCTCAGGCAGTGGAAGCAGGGGCAGGTACCCTGGGAGGTACTGGAAGAGTTTGCCAGAGATGTGATGGATGCCCCATCCCTGGAGACACTCGGGGTCAGGCTGAACCAGGCTCTGAGCACCCTGATCTAGCTGTAGGTGTCCCTGTCCATTACAGGGGAGTTGGACTAGATGACCTTTAAAGCTCCCTTCCAGCTCTAAGATTTTTATGATTCTTTGATTTTTTGATTCTATATGGTTTGAGCATTAACTTTAAGCAAAGTTGAACAAACTCCTACTGATTTTGGAATTATCAAGGTAAAGTTGCAGTGTGTATACACAAGCAATAAAACCTAACTCACATCAGATACTCCTCAATGCACAACTTCTCTCTCTCTTTTTCTTTTATTTTTAAAACAAGCTATAAATGAGAAAGCCATTCTATAGAACCATTACATAGTACACAGGAAATACTGGATATCTTACAGGAAGCATTCTAGAGCATGGCCCTTCAGGTGTTCTGTGTGTGAGTTTTTGTAATTGTCACTTTGCTCATAAATTTTATTTCTAAAATCCGAGCATTAGAAGATCAATCTGTTTCTCTGGGAGGACTCACAAATGTAAATGTGTCTGAGTATTTGCAGGACTGAGCTAAAGATTCATACATATTAATATGTGTATTAAAATTGGGTAAGTATCAATAAACATAGTGCCTGTATACCTGTATACTTGTGTGTGCTTGGATGTCCAAGGGAGAGACAAATCTGAGACATAGTACATAGAGAGTGGAAACTGGAATACTTGGGGCACTTCTTCTCAAACACGCTATGTTGATTGCTTAATAAAGTCCTCTCCTTTCTCTGGACCAGAGATTTCCTGACAGGAAAATTCATATTATTGTGTTTATATCTTTTGGGTCATATTTTCAATTTACAGATGGAAAGTGTTGTATAAGATACAGTTGTTACTATTTTTGGATTTCCATCATGATCAACAACTTTTTAAACTAATAACACAAACATAGGTGTCCCTCTGTCTGATTCAGTGATAAAACTGCAGTGTGATTTTACAATTGCAAGTTCCTGATAATATCACACCAGATTTTTTTGTGAGATTCTACTCTATTAGCTTGATTATGCAGATTATGAAATCTAAACAAATTTTTTTGTNGATTTTTTGTGAGATTCTCCTCTGTTAGCTTGATTATGCAGATTTTATTGACTCCAGATCTGCCAGGGCTAAAATAACTTACCATTACTTCCTTTAGATTTTTGAAATCTAAACAAATTTTTTTGTGTGTTCATTTAGAACTTTAGAGAAAGAAAGGTACTCTGTGAAGTTTGATTGACATGTAGTATTGCTGTATAAAATTTCTTCAGGGTTTTGGTTTTACTTTTAGTGAAATCATCATTTAACTTAGTGAGGATGACTCCAGGGGAATGGAATTAATAGAGGTTTGGATTCAACACTGAAGTGAAAAAAAAAAAAAAGCTTGCTGCTTACTAGTCATTCTCCAATTGACAGATTTATCTCATTTATTAAAAAGTTTCTTTAGGTAGTAGCAGGCCGTTGTTTCTTAAGCAAAATGTAGTATGCTGAAGATGCCTTGGGAGGTGCATACGCAATAATATCTTTGAATGGATAAACACTATCATTTTATTTCTCTACAGAGAGCCTCGAAAAATCATCCTGCACAAGGGCTCCACAGGACTTGGTTTTAACATTGTGGGAGGAGAAGATGGGGAAGGCATTTTCGTGTCTTTCATCCTAGCAGGCGGGCCTGCTGATCTCAGTGGAGAGCTGCAGAGAGGAGATCAAATTTTGTCTGTAAGTATTTGTGTTGGGCTTTGCTGGCCAATTACCTAATCTTGCTTTTTTGTCTGTACTGCAAGGGACTTCATAAAGCCTTTATTGTTTCCATTGTCTGAAATCCAAGCTGTAAACAGTTCATCAATGAATATTCAGTTTATTTGCTCTTGCTTTTTTTTTTTTTTTTTTTTTACCATTTATTCTTCGTGGTGTTAGCAGCATTTCACTGCTACTACTCTACTCAGTATTATTCACAGTATGGCAACTTGGGCTTACAGTGAGGGCTTAAATGCAGTGCAGACCTCAGTATCTCATAGTTTAGCCCATTAACAAGTTCCATTACGTCCAAAATGTACTACTGAGTCAGAAGATATTTCCCAATTCTAGCATTTCCTTGAGGAGAAAAAGTAGTAGGATGAAATCATCCAGACTAGGGGTGCCATCTAGTGTGCACTAAACTGCTTAGCAGCTACACAATATGAAGGGAAGATTAATTAGGTTGTGATAATTATCTCTGTGCCTCTAACAAATTTGATGATCACTCTGAAATTTATTTTCAAATTTTGTAGGATAAAAGGCTTTGTAGCCTGAGGTCCTATTTTGCATACTTAGTTCCAAAAACATCTTTTAAATTTTTATTTCAAGTATTTATTAATAGCATGCAGTTCAAAAACAGGACATTTCTGTCTCAGGATCTGTCAAGTAATTGAATGTCTGACTGAAACAATCTGAACAGACGTTAAATTGATACAGTTGGGGCTGTTTCCTTTGAAGTACATGAGTAGCCTTAAGGCAAAGAACTGAAGCCCAGGAGTTATTCATTCCAGAAGAGAGATGGACCCACTAGGCTGCAGTGTCATACTCATTCCTGTTGTGTTTTCCGTCCCTGTGCATCTTGTATCCTTGGTTGCATTTGGGTTAATGACAGGGAAAGGTGCTGACTGTAGGCTGGGTGTTTTGTGACATGGTTATGTGACATTTTTCCTGGTCAGTGTCTGACTCTCTTCATGAGGAAGCTAGAACTGGCTTTCCTACATTGTTTGGGCATGTCTCAACATCTGGCCTATTCTGTGAATAATGAAATTTAACTTCCACTGGTTAAAGTTCTGGTGTGAAAAAGTTGCTGGTGCCACTTTGCAATATATGGCAGATCTGATCAGAAAGGGGACACGGTAACCTAAAATTGTGAGGACCGTAATGATATATTTTTTCTATACTCCTTCCTTGAAAGTGCTTTAAGAAAATTGAAAAAGGGCAAGTAGAAGTTGTGTAGTGCCTTGAAGAGATCCTTAAGTAGAAGACTCATAGGAAATGGCAAGAAATCCAGCAACTCACACACAACTTAAAAAAACATTTTCTTTTATTTTTCTGCAGGCATATATTTAGCTCTGTGGGATACTGCCTAAGTTGAATTTTTAATTCCAATTTTTGTCTGTTTTGCAGCAATGTTTTCCATAAGTTCTAATCAAACCTACCAGTGTTGCTTCAGCATTTACTTGTCATGCAAGAGTAGTTTATTTGCTTATTGAGCAGAGAGGGATGGAAATTATTATTAAATTAGACCACATGCATATCCCCAGGCAATCACTAAGTCAGACACTGCTGACTTATTTAGTGACAAATAACTATTATGAATCCATTTTTTCCATGCTCGAGCACGGAAATTTCATGGACAGGCTGGTTTTAGGGCTGATTAGTCTTAGACCATAGTCTGGTGAAGGGTGCCAGACACCTGAATTTTATAAGGGATGCACGGAATAGGTCTGGTTCTCTCTGTCTTTTCTTGCTTGTCTCATCTCTCGGAAAAACTTATTTCCCTACTGAAATAGTTTACCCATTTGTTTCCCAAAACACTACAAATCTGATTTACCACAGACCAGTAGTACTCATCAAGCCAGTATTTTGAATTAACTCTGAGTTGGTTAAATTTCTTTCAGACAGGAAGCAGAATAAATGATTTAAACTTTGGAGACCTAGATTTAATTCCTGATTTTGTTGCTGTCCTTATTTGTGACCTTAGGCAAGGTGCTTTAGTTTTCAAAGCCTCCCCTGTAGAAGAGGAGAATCACAGCACTTTCCTAATTCATGCCTGTGCTGGGAGTATGGCAAAATGTTGACTGGTTGAGAAATGTGTGTATTCATCTTAAGGAGGGTTCCTATCAATGTACAATAATTAGACTGCAGATCCGTATGTTAGACCCCACAAAGCTGCAAAAGTGCACTGCCTTTAGGTGACTCCCTGGATGCATATGTAGTTCCAAAGTCAGCTTGCAAAGCCTCAACAAATCCTATAACCTTTCTTCCTCACTTTCTACCTTCTCGCTGTTATGTGTCAGGGTGCAACACGCTCCAAGGGGCGCTATGAAAGATTATGCTGTAGCCTTGGCCCCGTGGACAAGGTAAAAATTGATTTTATTTTCCCTAAATGCCACCAGGTGGCGTCACAGGATCAGTAATGACAGCTATCTACCCTAGGAAACGATAAAACCCTGGGAAAAACAGGGATAGCCAAACTTTTATGTTTTCAATTAATTGACTGGAAATGTTTAACTTACCTCAGAAAGAAGGCTGATAACCCAAATGCATCCGTGCAGAGAGGTGAAATGAATACCTGGACCCTGAAGGCAAATTGAAAAATAATGGAAAATGTTCTCTTTCAAATGGCAAAACATTTCAAATACCCAAAATGGATTTATTACGTTACATTTATGAAAAGCTGGTTTTACCCCTTAGAAAATGAGGTTTTTTAATGCTGGTTCCTTCTTTCTATAATTCATTATATTCTTGTGAGTTACCTCCAAACTAAATATTTTCCTTTTCACTTCTAAATGTCTTTAAAATGTGGTAATGCATACATCAGCAATGTATCTTCATCAGTACAACACAGTATGTGCCTCCCAGTGAGATTGTCCTACCATTAAATGTAAGGCAAACATTACTGAATTACATTTTAAGTACTCGTTAACATCAAGACTTGATTTGGTGGATGCTGTGTACACACAGATTTGTTTATCAATCAGACATGTGTAGTCCAGAAAAACAGCTCTAAGTACCAGTGGAAATATGAATTCCATTTTACGGCAGTGGAAATGAATTGCCATTACATTATTTGATTTATTTAAAGTCGGGCAAGAAGTCTGGCCCAAGACTAGATACAGAGGCTTGAACTCTGAACTAACCCCAAGTTCTCCATCTGTCAGTAAAATGTGGTCTGTGGTACAAATAAAATGTAATGTTCCTTGATGCTATTCTTGCCATTTTAAATTCTACTTCAAATGCTAAGGGATGTGTTTCTATTAAAATAGCAATGGCAAACCACAGCTGTTTAATGAAAATCACCTGTGAGAACTAATGATTTCCATAAATTATAGCATTAAATGGCCACACTTTGTGCATATAGCCTGACTGACAAAAAACAGTACAAATCTTGGAAAAGAGGTACATAGTGAATAGATTGATATTTTTAGGGGAAATATCTGGAGGAGCCAGGGGAGGAGTATGGTCCTATTCAAAAAAAATTTACCTAACGTCATATCATATTACCATATGAAGCCTTAATTTATGTTCCTTACAAGCACTTTCAGTGCCAGTCAGACAATTTTATCTCTAGCTACAACACCTAAAGAGCAGAATTAGTTTACACGTACAAGTTCAGCAGCAGGATTTCAAGGCTTGACACACAATTTACATGCAATTAATCAGAGCACGTTGATCCTTGAATTGCTATTCTGGCATTGTTTTTCAAATAGTTTAATGACTTTCTACCAGACCATATCAAGTGACAAATGTATATGGGGAAAAAAATAAGGTGAGTTAATAGCCATAGTCAGGTAACATCAAGTATTAGCACTTGAATCTTAACTTTTGAGATGTCTGAATTTTGTGTCACTGGACAAGACTAAGTCTCAGATAAAGATCCCTAAACTTAGACATCTGCATTCTTTCTGGGTGTCCATTTCCCAATAAAGTCAGAAAAGGCTTGAGACTGATTCAGTCAGCTATGAGGTATCCGGAGCAAGCTGAACTGCTTTGAGGCCTCATTGCCTGTATTGATTGGGGATTGATTGGCTTAAACTCTTACCACATGTGCATGACTATATTTAGCTGACTTAAACTGAATCTCACATTTCATGTGAGTTTGCCCTAAAAATAAATGTTTGTTTTTTCACTTAACATTGGGTTTGATTCATCACAAAGAAAAGCAAAATAAAATAATGGACCATAAAACCAGTATCAGCTGTATTTCATTCTCCTCTAGCAATGCTTTAATACCTACCTTAAGAAAATAAAATGAGTTTCCTGTCATGTAATTGCTTAATAAGAATATGAAAAAGAACAGAAAAAGAACAGGACTGTGAAAATGCAGACAGTGCTCTCCTAATGGTACCATTTTCATTACTGCCTCACCCAAATCAGACAAACAAAGTCAACCAAATTCTGCATGATCTTCCCCTTGATCTAGCACAGTATTCATCATGAAGTATTCATACATGGGGAAAGATGGTATCTTTTATCCCTTGTGACTTCCTGAGAATCAGATAGCTGCGTACTAGAAAGAGGGCTATCAGAGATTCTACAGGGATTTCTGTTGCCTTATCATCTGGTGGATAATATTATGTATGGTTAGTTGGCTACACTGATATTTCAGCATCTTACTTCTTTACTGCCTCTGGTCTCTTATGCAGGGTTCGCCCTTGTAGACCGAAGGTGATCTCTGATATTGATCCAGTTTTATCTTGCGTCTATGCATTGTCCTGCTGTCATTTTTTGTGGGATCTTTGCATTTCCTTATGAGCAGTTCCAACACAGTTCCTTTCTATTTAGTTGCTCCCACACGACTCCTACTCACCTGCTCACTCACATCTGTAGCAAAACTAAAATATGCATTTGAAAAAAATAGTGTTCGACAATTTCTACTCCAAAATATGTGCATACAGAGCAGGGTAGAGTATATGGACTCTGTGCCTATTTATAGCAATATTTATGCTTCGTTTTGCTGCAGTTGGAATTGACCTTCAGATTGACTTCCCTTACTTTGGTGCAGAGAAGCTTTCAGCTTTCTAATTTAAAACAGCTTTATTCTCATGGTAAAAGCAGTAAAACCACTTAGGAAAAAGAGTGTATTTTGTTACCTAGTTACAAAATAAGAAAAACGTCTGATTTGGATTTGCTTCTTAGATTTTTTTTTTCCCAAACTGTAGCTTGCTGGGAAAATGTTTGAATCATCTCCACTCAGCCCAACCCCATAACAGTCTTTAAGATTCAATGTTTAAGATTTAAAGTTATCCATGTGGGGCATGGAATCCTTTCTCCATGGCGCTCCAATTTGTCACTCTTGTGTGATAGTGTTAGGACTATAACAAGTACTCCCTTTCCCTTATAAGACTTACTTGCAGAGGCACTGACCATGTCCTAAGGATGCTTACCTCCCTGTGGTGTTGTGGATGATATATGTTTTTTGCTGAAAATATTTTGAAAAGATCTGAAATTAGAGTATGAGTTAGCGATGGCAGTAGATCGCTGGGACTCCTCCACCTATTTATATTTATATAGTCACCTGGGTGCACAGCACTCCAGCCTTCCAACAGAAGGAATTTCACAGTGCACACATTATCTTCAGATACGTGTCCAATATTTTCTGCCATCACAATGAATTAAAAACATTTCACATGGCAAAACTGAATCACTCATACAACACTCCTTTACAGAAACAGGAGATTTTTAGAGGTGTAGAAGGTAAATGGACATCTAAATAACATAAGCTGGGTGCAAATGCAAATTTTTGCTTTTGAAGATCCTATCTTTTATGTGCTTAAAGAAATGGCCTATCTTTTAAAAAAATCTCACTTTTTTCCATGAAGCTTTGGAGTTTATATTTCATGTCAGTAAAACTCTAGCATCCTCCTTGACCATAAAAATTCACTTTAATGAAGTATGTGCTCTGTCTGTGTAAACAGTATCATCTGCAAATACTTACCCTTGGAGAAGAGAGCTGGTAGCAAACTGTTTTTCAGTGTTGTTGATAAATAAATGTGATCTGATGGCTGGAAGTCGAACTTAGGCATATTCAGCCTCGAAACATGATGCACTTGTAGTCAGGGCAACTGGGTTATATTGCCACAGAAGCTCTTAGACTTGTCACTTTGGGACTTCAAAATAAAATAAATAACCTTCTAAATACAAGTTTAATGGAGCTTCTAGGGAAAAATTTACCATCCGTGTATGCTAGAATATTATGTACATTAGGTGACAGTAGAGATCACTTTTGTCTTTTATTAATCTAGGAAACTGTTTTTCTGCTGGATTTCTCTTTCTATCTCTCTTCCCCTTGCTTCTCCCTCTCCCTCCCTCCCTTTACCTTTCCGTGATATACAGTATATATTGCAATTGCCTTGATGCAGTGACTTAATTCTTACTTAATTCTTTGATATTGCCAAGCCACATGATCAGAACCTAATAGATTGTAGTAACAGTTCTCATGAATAAGATATGTCTCTTTTTGCCAAGTAGTTTGCTGTCAGACCTGTCAATTGTGTCATGCAAAGCTAGTAAATTGGCTAGACGAGAGCCTGTATATTTTTGTTACGATGAAATCATCAGTTGCCTCTAAAACATTCATTTTATAATAGCCTCAATGAGTAGAAATGATCTGATGTCAGACTGCTTGCTCTTCAGCTCCTAATAATTTAAGGAGGAGTTCACATTCAGTTCAAACATTCGTATTAGAAAATGTTGATTTGAAAATGTCAAACAGAATTATGTCAAATCTGATGTTCTGAGGATTCAGGATGAGCTTTGCAGCCTTTTGTGTAGCCTTACTGTAAGCCTCACAATGAAGGGAAACTAAAAACAGAAATTTGAAAGCCAAAACTGCTACTGCTGGACAAAATGGCTACATCCCTGAGCATTATTCGTTCAGAGATTTGCCCAAGGCTGGACTTCTGTCTTGTGCTTAAACAGGCTGGACTCCAGGCATCATTCTGCTCTATTGCCTGCTAAGTTTTGTGTTCTTGAGTGATTTAAAAAATGATCACGACAGGCAATGCATTAATAATAGAAATTGACCATCCATTAGGTAGGATATTTGAGGGATATCTTCAGTGATTTGTTGGAGTAGATTTTGGAGATCTGAAATGCCCTTTTCCTGAACAAGTAAGATACCAGGACACTAACAACATAAAAAGGAAAAATACCTACAGGAGACAGGGGCTACTTCCTTTCCATTGGTTTTAAAAATATGTTTTATTTGAGTCTGTGGCTCATCATCTATTCAAAAGGTCTGTGTCACATAACCCTAATCTGTAGAACCACAAATAAATAAATAATTGTAAATAAATAAATAAATATGAATGTTGTGATTTAGGCAGTTTTAATGTAAAAACAAAATTAAGCTGAGCACTGAACAATTCATCTAGAGCTGAACATTCCAGTTAGACACTGAACATTGTCATATATTGCCCCATGGTCACTGGCTTGAATTCAAAACAGATTTGGTGTGACACAAGGCAATGGCTGTCTCGCATCTCACAGACCATGTTACCATATTCTGTGGACATGAAAATATGGAAAACCTGTCAAATAGAGAATAGGGCAAGTTCTTTCTGACTGAAATCAGAGAACTCACCAATGCAGGTTGTCTAAGCAGCCTCTAATGCTGATTTACATTTTTATTTCAGTACCTGAGTAACTTTTGCATTTTGGTTTCAGCTGGAATATTTGTGCTTATAATATTTGTGTCATAAAAAACTTGTTAAAGTGGAAAATTTTACTTCATTTCAGAAACAGGAGAATTACAATAACTACTTCTGCTTATACCATAGTTTAAAATTCAAATGTGAAACAAGAACACTGTAGCATTATGAACATTAATTGATGACAGTTTAGCTATATTTTTATTTTGGAAGGAATAATGCCTTTTAGGGAAAAAAAAAGTAATTAGGTTTAAATATAAGAGCTAATAATGAGGATTTTAGCTTAAATGAATATTATTACTTAAGACCAGTGAATGTTTTGTGTATATATAAAAAATTGGAGAAAAAGTATTTGTTTGTTTAAAAATTAGATAATAAATAGTAGTCTCCATTTTTAGCCAGCACTCATATATGATATTTTTATTGGAACTAGAAGTTGTATGAATGTGAAGAGACTACTTGTATGTCGCTGTCTAGACTTTACCATTTAGCAATGAGATAAAATGCCATTGATCACCTCATAATCATGGCATCACATCAGTCCCAGCTGGTAATGCAACTAGGTGGTAGCTATTTAATGAATTAAGTTTTGTGTCCATTCAGGCTCCAATGAACCTATGTGTCCTTTTCCAAAGCCAACATTTATTTCAAACCCAGTTTAAACAAGTTTTAAGGAACTGAAAGGAAATGGCTCTTAAGCTATCACTGCAGTAAACACTTCCAGTGAAATTATTTCGGTCTCAAAGTTTGCCAGTCTGGCATCATTCACAAAAGCAACTCTTCTATAAGGAAAATTTCTCTAAAGTTTGGATTAAAATGTAAGTCTTTTACTGTGGTTGTAGGTTTAACAGGTACCATTTGGAATGATTCATGTGGCCCGGTGAGTCATAAAGCTTGTTGGCTCCTACTGTAAAAGGCAGTGTGCGCAAGACACCACTTCAGTACCACAATATTTATTCCTGTTTCTAAGATGCAGTGCTTTGATACCTCTCTCAGCAGGTTTAACTCCCTCCTTAAACTTGCTGGCAGGAAAAGGCATACTAAATGATACAAGCTTGTATCCCCACGGTGTTTCTTGTTTTCCAGACATAGAAGAATTTGCCTCTAGAATGCCCAGCTCATCAGAGCATAAAGACAAGCTTACTAGAGGCAAAACTCATAACTCTAAGGTAACAAGACAAGGAAAATTGAAAAGGTCGTTGAAAGTGCTGACCCATAAAAAGAGAAAAGGAGAACACAATATTATGTTTTCAGTGAAATTCAGGATAACCTCACCACTGTACCAGCATGACCAAACTATGCAGTTTTCACTCGTCAAAATATATTTATATAGGCATGGAAAAGGTTGGCAGTGAGAATAGTGAGAGAAAAGCAATAGAATAAGCCTGAAAATGTGAAAGAAGGAAAGTGGAAAGTGAGAAACGTGCTGTGTCAGAAATAGTTGCACGGCAGCGCCAATTCCCGCGCCCCTGAGCGCACCCGGAGCTGTCCGCGGTGCTGCGGAGCCCGGAGCTGTCCGCGGTGCTGCGGAGCCCGGAGCTGTCCGCGGTGCTGCGGAGCCCGGAGCTGTCCATGGTGCTGAAATCACCCGTCCGGCTCTGTCCTGCTTCACGCCTCCTGCGTAGGCCTGGCTGCTCTGTAACGCATCGCTGCTCAACAAAGAGCTGTACCTTGGCAACATACATCAGTTTTTTAGAATTCTTTTCTTGTTCACTGGACTATATCAGCTGTGAGAGTGTTGTGTGCCACTGTGTGGAATGATTATGCCACCTCCTAGTGAAGAAATTCTTGTTCATGGAGGAGGAAGTCTTGTTCATGTTCAGAGGAGGTCATCCCTAATGTGCATTTTTCCAGTGTTCTCTGTCTTGATGGAAGACAGTGCTTCCATCACCTAAAGGGTGGTACTATATATACCGTTTCCAATGACTAACCAGGACTGCTGGAGAACACAGCTCAGCTTTCCTCACATATCTTTTTAATGAGCTTGATAATATGTCAATTTGCGAAGTTAAGGCAGATGAATATGATTCTTCATATCTTCTCTTAATGGAATAGTCGGAATTCTGGCAGTAAGAATTGTCTTTATTTGCACTTCTGTTTGCTTTTTCAAATGTTGAAAGCTTAATTTTAACAGTTCAAAAAATAAAAGAATTCAATCGCAATTTGAAAAAGATCTGCATGTTGTTCCATTGTAAAAAGGTGCCTGTTTTGCCATTTGATTTACACTACAAAAGCATTATACAATGTCACTGACAGTTCAAAGAAGAAATGAAAAAACTCCTTTATATTTTCTTCACCAGAGAAAGGGTGTGTTTTTCCTTTTCTTTACAACTCAACAAAAGATTCCAGCTGTTCATTTAATCACTGTACAAACATGAAATAAGCTGATTTAAGTAAATAAATAGCTACATAAAACAGGTATTCTGCTAGCCTTCACTGTATGTGTATGGCCTATGTATGAATCATGCTCTAGTTATTGTAACAGAAGACAGCCAGACTGTTGTAAGACTTTAAACGGCACTTTTTAGAATTGAACCAATTTGTGCTGATATAAGGTACTCAAATATTTTAATGGAAATGTAACACTTCAAATTTTACAGGAGTATAATCTATCCAAAATATTAATCTTACGTTTCATTTGCATTATTATTTGATATTTAATGAAGTCAGTAGTACTGTAGCTTGAGCCAATGAATGCAAGGACAATTACTGTAATTGCTATGAAATATAGTTGCATATTTTTCTTCAGATGGATTTATTTTTGTCTGTAGTTTATAACAATAATCTTTTATTGCAGCACTTCTCTTTTTTTGTAAGCTTTCTAACCATTTTTTGCTACAGCATGCAGGAGAGACAGACATCTGTATAAGCTGGAGGCTCTTCTTATTTCCATTATGTCAAATTCATTTTGGAGTTAAGCATTGGAAATTGTGCAGTCAAAATCATTCTAGGCTAGGGCATCAGGGTGCATTCAAGCTAAGAACAGCATTGCTACTTTGCTTATTGTATAATGCTTCTTAAAGGAATCTAACCTATCCAGCAGGGAAAAAAAAAAAGAATATGTACTGAACTTCCCTATACACACTGACAACTTTTTCTGATATTTTCATTTTATTTACTGATTATTCTTAACATAAACAAAACTAAATTAATTGAAAGCAGTAATTTAAAATGATTTTAAAGTTTGCCATTAAATTATGTCAGGCAAACATATCACCATACACAATTGTTATAATTAAGTTACTGTTTTGAAGGAAGAGGCAGTACAGAATATTGTTTTACCCCTCTGAAAACTCCTGTTCATTTTGGCCTGAGAATATGAATTTGATTTAAATGCGTAAAGTAATGTTGTCTTTCATCATGATTTAATGTTCTTAAATGAATATCCTTTTTTCAAGTAGAAGTTTTGAGGCTTGATTATGTTTGCTTTTAAATATCGGGTAACAATACTATAAGCCAAAAACACTAATATCTGACAATGCCAGAACATCGAATAATTGTCATATCTTACCTTCATATTGCCTGTAGGATTGTAGCAACATGGAGATCCATACATACCTATTATCACAGAGCATTATGTTGTGGCACAGATACGTGCTTTGAGTGTTTCATTAGGTATAGTGGTCTTTGAGCCTACCCTACTGCCTTGTGATGGCTACTTCAGTGTGCCTTAAAAAGTCTCATCCCTGTATATTCCAGTCATCCTCTCCAATCTGCTGAGAATCCATCCCTTTGGTACTGTGCTGTCCCTTTGCCCTTCCTGTGCTGCCCCAAAGGGTCTAAGATACACTCATGGGTGAAGCAAGCATTATCAGTACGGTAGTGGTATCCATACCCTCTCCTGTGGAATGTGCATATGGACAAAGTTAGTCCAAAATACAGTTATTTTTCTGTGAAGGAAATTGTAATTAATTTCCTCTTTTATAATTATGAAATTTCTGTAATTATATAGTAGGTCTTGTATGCATGAGGATATGAGTAAGATGAGATTTGAATGGGTTGTATTTTTCTGGTATGCTATTTCCACATTTACTTGTTTCCTTTCTGAATCTAAAGGTAAGACAGTGTGCAGTTATTTTTTATAACTATGAAAGGTTGCAACAGAGCATGCTTCTCTAAAATTCTACTTATTCTATAGTTTTGAATGACATTGGAATAACATGGGCAATTGAAATTCAAATCAATTTTTTTGAGAAATGTGGAAAAATCGTTTTTGTGAATATAATGGGGAGAAACATTAAGCAATCATCAAATTGAGAAGCTTAAAAAGTATTTTGGGGAATAAAAGATTAATTGCTTAGGAAAAAATGTGGAATTTTTTCTTTCATTACTATAAAGGAAAAAGAAAATGATGTGGAGAAAAATGTATTTCCAGACAGGGTCTAACTAGCAAATCTTTGAGTCTTATAGAATTACGTTTTCAGAAATATGAAACCTCAGCCAGACAATTATGTTTCTGCATACTGTCAGCAGTTCTATAGCATAATGCAGTCCTCTGGATCAGAAACTGTGAGATCTCCTAGGTTTTAGGTTATTACTATCACAAACCAGATTTTCTAAGAATAATGTTCTAAATGTTGTTCACATATTAATAAAGACTAGATTTTTTCATGTAAATAATATTTAAATGAGTGTTCCAGAAAAATCACATTCTCTAAGATCTGGTTTAAGACAGCAAGTTAAAGTGAGCCACTTTGAAAATGTAGTTGATCAAAATAAATGCATTCGTAACTGTTACGAATGGCTGTTATTTGTAAAGTTCTACGTCATCAAATTTATTTTTATGAGTCTTAAAATGTTGTCAAAAGCTAAATAGAATTAAATTCCTGTTTTCATTATTTGCTTAGCCATTTTGTTTCAGTATTCAATAGAAGTAAACAAAAAGGTAACTATTTTTGAGAATTTGTTGTCTGTGTTTTGGTCTGTTTGCCTGCAAAATCTATAATGTTGCTCTCTTTTCCCCCCTATATTTCATTTCCTTTTTTTCCTTTCTTTTCTTGAGCAATTGGAAATAGATTTCTGTCCTGCTGATATTATTTTTGCATCAAAAGTTTCCTGACATTTGTTCACTGAAATGTTAAGACATGGAAATCTTTGAAAGTGAAAAGTGAAGTCAAATAAATAAATAAAATGAATACATCAAAAAATTTCATATACTTCACTACAGCCAGACAGTAACAGCCCTGTTGGATTCAAGATTCAAAGTACTGGAACACTTTATAATCTTATACATCAAATCTGTCTCTTCTTTGGGATGCTGCTGACAAAACAGTTATCTCCACATCCGCAAATCAAATAGGTTTTGTAACTAGTCTCATATTTTTGGAATGAATTCCCTATTTTGTGTACTCTGTTCAAGTTCTGCTGCTCATGAGGCACAAAATAATCATTAAATAAGGGGACCCCCATCAAAATATCTACCAATGTCAAACTGCTAGAGGTAGCAAAGCCACACCTGCTCACAGCTCCATTGTTGTCACGTGCAAGACAGGGCTATATTTCTAGGCAATAGGAAAAGGGGTGCATGAAAAGAGAATGCTAGCTCAAGTTTCTGTTCTGGAAGTGCTCTGATCAGTGATTTTTGTTAGAGATGCTCCATGCATTTCCAGATTCCCCTGAAGCTACAGACTGGGCTTGCAAGATCTGGCTGAAGGAGCGATTTTCTTGCCTGCGGTACTCTCCAGCACAGCAGAAAATGTAACCTTTAGAACTTATATTTTAAAATAAATTGATTGATGAAGAGACTACCAAAAATAAATTCAGTAGAGCAGAAAACCCCCAAAAATGGTGGTCAGATGATAGGGATGGATGTGAACACTAGGGTGTGCAGTGTTAGCACAGATCCTCATGTGCAGTCACGCGTAGCATCCTCTCAGCCCTTCTGAGTTTGTACCTTCACTTTTGCATCTGGGCAACCTGATCTTTATATCCATCAGATATTTAAACAAAAAAAAACCCCAATCTTTCTGTCTAATGTTTAACTACTCAGACCTGTTGTTGTTTGCATTCCTTCTGTAGGTGAATGGCATCGATCTTCGAGGTGCTACCCACGAGCAGGCTGCAGCTGCGCTAAAAGGAGCCGGGCAGACGGTAACAATCATAGCACAATACCAGCCAGAGGGTAAGCAAAATAATACACTTAAAGACATATGGTAAAAGATAAGCACTTTAAAACCGCTCATTTAAAAGGGTGAAGCTGGTGTAGATAGTGCTTTTCCCAGCTATCATCAGAAGTCATCTGGAATGAAAATTCAAGTGGCAATTCTATTCCTAAGAAGAAACTATATTTTTGTCACAGACTGCTTCTAGAAGTATTTCGTGCAGCTGTAAGAACTTTAACTGTGCATATAATAAGACAATATTCAACGCTTAATCAGTTCATTTTTGTTACTGCTTATTTTTCATTCTTTTCTACTTGCCTTTTGGAGACATAGTGCAACAGATAAGCACAAATAGAAATACCAGAAAGGTCCGAATCTGCTTCAGACAGCCAGATCAGAATTAACCAAAGTTCTTCATGCCAAATGCATAAAGCCTCCCTCTACTACTACTGCATGACTGTGTCTTTCTACTTCTGGGAACAATTATCCCCAGATAACAAGTATTTACAGGACAAAACAACAGCTTTCTAAATAAAAGCATTCATAGGAAATTTAGCAAAATATAAAAGAATTCAGGGTGTGATTTATCTCATCCAGATTTTAATGTCAAATACTTAGCTTTTTAGGGTTTAAGCTAGCTTCAGCGGGTATCGAGTGATTTTTTGAGTCCAGAGTTAAGTGACAGAACTCCCTATTATTATTAGAGTCCATAAGCTGTGCTTTCTCCTGATGCAACTATTCAAGATTGTTAAGGACTTTGCAGGAGTATTACTTTTCGCCAGGAGATAAAGATGGTTTTTCTCCACAGCAGTTGTCTCTATGAAACATTCTCTGGATGAATTCAGCACCTACAGGTGTCTGTGAAGACTTGCTGGCACCATTTTATCAGTTTTCTGTAAATGGTTCTAGCTAAATTCAGAAGACCCACCATAGCCTGTGAACACAAGGGGTTGATTTGGCCTGATTGTGCCCTGCCTAGGGCACGTGAAGGTCTCAGATGAACCAGTACAGTTCTAGTAAGAGGTTAAGTTTGGCAGATTTTTCAGAGACAATGGGGAGATGAATTAGTACTGCCACAGTTAATGCAATATGATACCTTCTTTAGTTTCTCTGAATCCTGATAGTGGCACATAAAGAGAAAAACAGCTGGTATTTATCAAACTTACAGTTGTGCTTCAGATTTGGTATCATGCATCTGTTTATTGGCTTATCTGCGCTTGAGTCACGAAGCAGAATGAATTAGGCCATACTAAGAAATGTGCAAAAGAGGGCAAATTAAATTGCAAGTATCTGTCTTTAGTTAAAAACATGGAATGTATTAATATAAAAATGCATAAGCAATAATCAGAGTTATTTTATAGAAAAAGTATTGAAAAGCAATTCCTTGACAGATAGCTATCCACGCTGAGTTCTGAATAAATCCATGTTCCCATTAGTTGTGGCAGACTTGTTTGCTGTCTACTGATTTTAAACTGCAATTATCACCATGGTGTCTGACTACTTGTAGCAATCATTGGCATTTCAGAGTTGTTCTAAGCCAGTGTTAACACACAAAGCATACAGTATTTGACAGATTTCTCCTATTATATCTGAACTTCTAGCTGACGTACTGTTCTCCTGCATTCTACCAGCTCTGTAATATACCAAATTCAGTTTTGATGAACACGCAACTCAAATTACACTGATAAAATCCATTAAATATTATATTACATTACATATTCATTTCTTTTTTTCCTATAATGCTGCTCCATTCCCCAAAAACCCTGTTGAGGGCAGACTAATCCCAACTGTGTGGCTTGTCAGTGAAGCACAGTTTTCTGTTTCACCCAAACCATTCAAGGCACTCTGAAGAGAGTGGAGCTGGAAGAACAGGGCCCAAAGTTGTTCTTTTCATAGGGAATGATTGTTTGTTTGTTTGTTTTGAGTAGAGAGAACAATTGGTAATTGTCCAGCATGTTGTATCTTACCGCTGAAGTATTTCATTTAACCTAGCTGTATAGGTACAGGTGTGAAATGAAGTTCCTCTTTCTTAAGAAAATCCCTAACAGCAAAGAAAGATGAAACATTTTAAAATGCTGTTTAAACAGCCTACACAGAAAATTACTTAAGAACTTATGGATCATACAGAAAGACAAATATTCTGTATCAGCATAAATATTTATTTTAAGGACACTACACAACTTTTTTTCTCATTTTCTCCTTTACACCTGATATGTTATTTACTGTATCTTGTCTTGAAGCATAAATACAACCTTAAAACTGTACAGCTATGCTTCTTTGAGGAGCTTCACACATTAAAATGCTTCCAAAACTGGTAAAGGACCTAAGGAGACTTGTAGTTTGATTTTTCCATTTTCATACTGGAAGTGCTCAGTAGTTTTTACTACAGCTGTGGGGTTTTCTGGAGAGCCAGGAATAGCCACAGAAATATTAACCAATATCTTTCTTATCCTTTCCAGCTTATTAAACCTTTAGATCTTGTCGCAAACAAAAACATTTGGTGAAATCTTTAGCTATTGATATTTCAGGTATTGACTGGTAATGATTTAAGTACTAGGCAATAGTATAAAACAGCTAATGATTAGGAATTAAATTGAAAAGCTTACATTCCAATAATTCAGTTTTTCTGCATTAAAGACCTTGTCAATAATACAGAGCCTCCTAAACTAAACCATATACTTAGCTGTGGGAAGAAGATGAGCTGAAGACTATAGAAGTACCTTTCAAAGTTTGATTTTTCCTTTCCTTGTAACAAACAGTCAAATGTTTATCTCAGCCTCACACGAACTTCCTTCACATTTATGTGTATATACTTGGCAGCCAATCTCACGAGAATTGCAGCTCCTGCAAAATCTAGCGCTTGCCATCAACTTGTCCTCTTGATATTATGGCACTTTGGTTTCTCAACCTATCTGGGAAAAACAAATGCAGAGACTCGCACAGATAAAATATAATAGCATCACAGAATGCTGTCAGACTTGTGGTTGGTGCTTATCTGGAACATCCTGCACTCCCTCAGATAAAAGTGGTCTTGGAAGCAGGAGAAAGTTCTGCATAAGACTACAGATGCAGTGAACAAAGGGAGAATGGAAGACACAAGCAGTGATTTGCATGACAAGGAGTTGAGTGGAAGTAGAAGGGTTATTATAAAGAACAGAGAATTTCTCATCA
This sequence comes from Penelope pileata, assembly GCA_013396635.1. Taxonomy (NCBI): domain Eukaryota; kingdom Metazoa; phylum Chordata; class Aves; order Galliformes; family Cracidae; genus Penelope; species Penelope pileata. The sequence continues at coordinate 125,311 of WBMW01006380.1, forward strand.
GCTCCTCTGCTCTTTAATTCCTGTTTTCCCCGTGTACATTCACTGTCTGTATTTCCCTCATCTCTCTGAGAAATAGACAAAGAGACAAAAGAGAAAGTCCAAACAAATGCAAATTATGTGAAATTATTTATGGCAAATTTATTAGAAGCAAGAGAAAAATGGATCACAGAGTTTAAAAAATCAGAGCTCAACAGCGAGAGTACATGTTTATAGCTGTAGGAAGAAAGGCCATAAAGGTTTTTTTTGAATAATTCATTACTTTTATTTTAAAAACTGAAAATAATATGTATACTATCTCATGTGTCGTGTAAGTGGAGGTCCAGTAATGTTGAGCATCCTAACCTCCAATTATCACTGCGAATGTTCTTCGTAGGGAGGTTTATGTGTGCGCTCAAAACACACAATCCTGCAGGCTTCAGAACGATGCCTTCTTCAAATCCATGTGCTGTTCACATTTTCTGCATGTGGCTGAAATGAAATTAAAGAGAATTTAAGAGCCAAAACCTAATTTGAACAAAATTAGAAGGGGAACTGATCCCTCAGAGTTAACTTTGCTCTCCAATTTTTAATGTTCTTGAAAGCATTTTAACTCTTCTCCCAGTTTAGCAACTCATCATCACAGGGCAGAGTGGTGTGTTCTTATTAATCAAATAAAAAGAAATTAAAATGGGAATATATATCACATAGACAAGCACTTTTTACATTTCCACTTTCTTTTGTGGGACATATTTTGATTTTAATAGCAACACTGATAAATTACAGAACAGTATATAAGGAGTTAAGAAAAAATACATTTTGTCAGTGAAACTACAATTCTAAAGATTAAATAAAAGATGAATTAAAGGTAAAACAGAGATGTTTTGTCCCATAAGACAGTTTGAGAGTTGGGTAAACAGAGTAGTGGACCCCTAACGAAACTGCTAAAAAGCTTTATTGCACATCTTAGCCTCAAACATTCACATTCCTTCCCATTACAGCACTGTAAAAGGGGTAGAGTCTGGCCCTAAGACTTTCGCCAAATGTTCAGTGTCAGTGGTCTGCAAGCTGTGCTGTGCCGTGCTGCATTGCAGTCTCTCTGCAGCTATTCCTTCACAGCTCTTCCTGGAAAACTGTTAAACCAATCAGAAGTTCCAGGTGCTTTCAATCCTTCAAGCTAGCCAATGAACTTGCCTTCCTAACAGCTTGCATAGAGGGAAAACATTCATCAATTACACCTCAATTAGACCAGCCGGCAATGAAGAGGTCAAAAAGTTGTTACAGGGAGGGAATTTCTGCTTTATTGCGTTTTGAGTGAGCTATTGGCTGCCACTGCACTCAGCCTGCTGTGCAGCAAGTCACTGAGTCTGCGTTGGAAAGAGAGTAACAGAGAGATGCTGTGACAGGCAGTGTCTGTCTTTGCAGGAACTAGCTATGGAAGTTGCTGGGGAGCTGCACTCATGTTTGTGAGCATCCCATGGCAGCAAAGGTAATAAATTCACTTTTTGTTTCTTTTGTTCCTCAGCCTGTGAGGCTCACACAGTGTGGTATAACGGACCCCACTTTAATAGACAGAAATAGCTTTTACAAAAGCATGCTCCTTGTTTTACACTTTCCTCAGAACTGCTGAGTTCACTCTCACAGGTCTCTTCTTGAGCATCTGTGATGGTTTTTAGCTCTTACCTCCATTTCCTTCCTGTTCCTGTCTCAAAAATATAAATGTTCATCTCCTGTTTTGACACAACTGTCACATATATTTTTGTTTCAGATATTTAACCTTTCCAGATGCTGCAGAAATAAGGTAGATACAAAATACATGGGAAGAATAAATATTTGTATTTATTTGTTTTCTATAGATTTTCACTATACTTTGAAATGTGACTGCTCATGCTGAAGGCCCCTTTTCTCAGCTGTTGAAAGCCACTATAACTTAACTGCTTGGATAAAACTGCATTACAGCAGCTGGCTTTCATCTAGAAGTCCCTGTATCTAGTTACCAAAGAATGCAAGATGCTAAGATTCTATTTCATGCACATGTATTAAAGAGTACAATATAATCTAGGAATGACTGTGCAGGATCTGCTCAAAGGCCCATTTGCTGAGGGTACTGTTTCCAACAGTGGCCATCAGCTTAGGGAAAGAGGAAAGAATAGGACAAGGACAGAGTGATACTGACCAGAGGGGCTTGAAAAATCCTCTCTTTATCCTCAACTGGAATACATCACTGATGTAAAGATTAATAAAAACAAAAGCTTAGAGGTATGTTTCATTGGCTATCTTGCTGAAGTTCAGTGAGTTTCATTGTGCGTTTTTTAAGATAAGAAACCTTAGATGGAGAAAACAATACAAATGAGAATACAGGTTGTTATAGTGTTATATACAGAATATATTACAAAACAACTCATCTCAGAGGGTTTTTTTCTTTTTTTTTTTTTACTTAATAGCATCAGAGAATATGTCAATTGCACTCTGGAATTGTTTTTTCAGATTCTAATTTATTGATTATAATTGATAACGGACCAGAAGTTCCTTTGTAGGAGATTACACTCTCGTTTGAGTGACAATATCAAAAGCTGTTTTGTACAGTGATGTCTCAAACTCTCCTGATTTCCCTGTTAACTGATACAGGTGGTTTTTAACCAAGTTACAGAACTGTAGGCTCTCTCCTCCAGCTGATTAAATGTCAGGCCTCTGCCTCCTGTGACTCTCTGTGAAGCGCCCACTGAAGAGAGACATCCAGTCTGTGGATGATGCTGGAAAATTAATTTTCCTGCTAATTTTAACACATTGTTCTTTAAGACAAGTGCAGAAGTTCACTGAGAAACAAATTGCTTCTTTGTTGCAGAGATATCTGTATAAAAATGAAGGTATTTTGCAGTATCCCATGGCTGTAATACACAACTTCATGTAATATATCAAGTCACAGGAAACGTTATTTGTACGCTCAAAACTAAAACTGGTACTTAAAGTAATCCTTGAGTGCTCCAGGTTATGGGCATGGTTAGATGCTCTGATTGGCATTTGCTGCTTTTGTTTCTTTTGATCTTGTAAATACAGCTGTGGTGGCCTCAGGACAAATGCAGCAGTAGCTGAGACAGTCCTACGCTTGTCTTGTCTGTCCATCTTAACCTAGATACAGATTTTGCCTCTAATTACTGTATACTGCTGAGAATAGCCTGCTTTTCTTTTAACATTGTTGGAGCAAAGTTCTCAAATTTAGAATTTCATTACAAGCTTTATGCTATCTTTACCTGAAGCAAAAAAAAAAAAAAAAAGCAAAGGAAAAAAAAACCCAGCACCAACAAAAAATCACACACGCAAATACCAAACAAACAAAATTAAAAGGAGAAGGGTAATTTATAATTTAAAAATCCCCTTATTTGCTTGCAAATGACTTTGTCCAACTGCAGAATTTCCTTTCTGGTTGTCTGAGCAGTCCTCACCATGGCTGCAGATTGTCTGCAGTCCCTGCATGACTCTGCCTGTGCGTGCAGGTTCTGTCCCAGTACGGAGAGCTTTGAGTGAAACAACCAACATTTACTCTGCAAGAAACCCGTTATGGGTTTGATTTATTTTCTTAATGTTTTGGTGCAGATCCATTAAGACCGACGGTGTTTGTTGAACCTTAAAGCTTTTAGGATATAATGCTACAATGTGGGGTCTGTGGGCAATGCAGCCATCTCTCTGCTAGACTGCAGTTGCTGCTTCCATATAGGCTCCTAGGCTTCCTTGATGCCCATTTTCATGAATGTTTCATTTTAAGTACTTTTTTCATAATTCAGTAATACTGAGCTTGTTTCTATCAAGAGGCTTTACATTTCCTTACATAGTATATTCTTCCGTAAAGTCATCTGTGTCAACTGTAGGAAGCTGTGCATGGAAAATGTGATTTCATTTAAAACCTGTCTTGTTTTTGTTTTAAATGTGAAAGCTTTAAGTCATGGTGGTTTTTTTCTGTACTTCCTTCTGAACTTCAATTAGAGCAAACTGCTTATTTTCTCATTGTTTGCATGCAGCTTCTTCTGCTTAATTTTATTTATATATACAGAAAAAAGATTATCTGTTAAAACCTCATACGGGAGATTATAAATTGCTTTTTTAGCAATTTATTAATTTATTAAGTTCAGTAATATCCTCTTCTTATCATTTTAATAAGGTACTCATAAAATAATAAGTTAGTTTCATTGGAAATACTAGTAGTGTCAATTTTATTTTTGTAAGAGCTGTTACATTTGTGGCTTCTAATTTTATGTTACGTGTGGAGTAGAGTTTCTTCCTATTTTTCTTTCCTATTTTAGAGCTCACTGAGGACTTGTTTTGACCTCACGTGACATTTTTCAGCAAACAAGAACTTATAGCAATGAATGAGATGTGCGTGGAGTTGCACACTGGCCTTGTAGTAGTTCTTTGGCAGTAGTACAAACAAGAATTTTGTAACTGCAGTGATATTACAGAAAAAGTTTCTCTTTTAAATGAATATCCTGATTTTATACCTTTGGCAATAGACTGCAACATTCCTAACTGTGTGCTCAAGTCTCCCTGCAGGGAGGTGCTCATGCAGCTGTGTCAGTGAGGGCAGCCCAGGAGTGGTTTGCTTTAGAACCAGGAAATCTTGAAACCATCTGAGCCCAAATCAGTGACTCCTTCTTCTCCCCCACCCTTTCTTTTTCCTGTCCTTAATTGTGTTTTACATGTAGAACAAATATTTTCTATCTGAAAGACATGTTTTGTTTACTTTCTTTTTTACTTTTTAAGCAATAAATTCTACCAACACTTTTGCTGTGTTAGGTCTTTCACAGTGACATCATTTCATGCATCATATGACTTCAGAGGCTCATATTTATCTCCAACTTTTTACTTTAAAAGTGTTATCTTCTCTTTCTTACTGATTTTTGTACTTTGCAAATATATGGTTTGTTTTTTGCTTTTTAGTTACCTTCAGCATTACTTGCTTTTCTTCTTTAATTACAGTTAGTTTAAATCTGTCCTTTTTCATGGCTAATGGTTTTCCCAGTCTTCATGATAATTTACACAATCTAACATTTAGAGGCTATTATAGAAACTCAAAACTGATCCTGGGTGATTTGGCTATTAACGATTCTGAAGACTCTTCAAAAGGAATAATTTTTTATCCAAACAGTGCAACATGTTTTATTTTAATAGAGTTCAGAAACTCACTACCAGCAGCTTGTGTTCTTCAGGTAAATTACTTTGTGTAGAAACATGACTGAAAATACAGAACGGTCTATAAATGGATGACATTTTACACTATTAACTGGTGCCCATGTGCTTAAGCTAAGACACAAACACAGGCTTTTGTACAAACTCTGTATGTTCAGCTCATATTGCCAGATAATATAAATTCTAAGAATTTAAGCTTTCTATACAGTAATTTGTCAAAATGATGATCAAATGAAATGTTTTGGTTTGAAATTTGTTGTTCTTCTGAGGTTTTCTGGAAAATTGCTCTCGAATCTGTTAAAAAGTAAAAAAAAGTAAAAAAAATAAAATAAAAAGATATTATGACTTTCAATCTCTCCTGTAAATTTCAGGGTGCAATGTTAGAAAGAAACAAATTGAAGAGAGAATTTCAGATGTGCTTCTGGAAGTCTCTCATGCTGAAAGAAGCCTCCAAGTCCGACATAGTGAAAGCTGTTACAGTAAAATCACTAAATATGTCAGAAAGTGTAAGCAGATCAGGCATTTTCTAGGCTTAGTGCCATGGACACTCTAAGGACAGAACCCACAGTGAGATCAATGAAGATGTTAGGGATAGACTTCCACAGAATGACAGTATGGCTGGGGTTGGCAGGGTCGTCTTGGTCCATCTGCTCCAACCCTTGCTCCAGCAGGGACACCCACAGCAGGGTGCCCAGGACCACGTCCAGGAGGCACTGGGAGATCTCAAAGCAGGAGACTCAACGGCCTGTCTGGCTTATGCTCAATCAACCACAAAATTCTTATTTTAAAACTTTATAATTCCTGAAACGTTCAGAGATTTTCTTCTAATGACATTACAGAGCTATGCAAATACAAATTAAAGGGTGGGGTATTTTTTGTTTTGATTTTGTTTTTGTTTTGTTTTTCAATTAAATGGGGCCATTGGCTTAGCTTATTCCCTGAGGTCTGTCTGTAGCCTGTAAAGGCATATGTGTCTTTGAAGTCATCCAGCCTTTTTGGATGAGATATGTCTCTTCTCCAGCTATAGAGTGATCTTAGGTGACTAGCTTAGTCCTGATGAACAAAGTTAAGGTCAGCTGAGCTAACCTCTTCTAGTATCCCTGGGAAGGGGCTCCTAGAAAAGTGCTATGCAGAGAGTTGGAATTGCTTTCGCAGATCACCAGGTGAACTGCTAATGGAGCCAGAAATTAGTTCTTAGAGGACTATGCCCTTTGTTTTAGTCTGTAGACAACATTTTCTCTCAGGAATCATTTTTGAGGGAAATTAGTGCAATCATTATTTTGACAGAGGGGAGGGAAATGGCAAAAATCACACACAACTTAAAATTGGGATTCTGGTATAAAATTAAAAAAAATTAAGAGTTTCAATGCAAGATAGGAGATTTAAAGATAATATATCTGTATTTTGACTGTTAGGTATACCAGCTGATTTGCACTTACTACCTATGGGTGAGAATGATGGCAGTGTAAGAAAAAAAATAAAACATTATTTAAACAGGGAGAAAGAATTAAATGGAATATCTCTCAGATGTTCCTGAGCACTGCCATCACACGCACAGCTTTTTAAATTGCTTCATTTAGACCAGTAAATGGTTACCCTGCTCGATGTATCCCGCTGCCTCTCATCTCTATTTACTGAGTGGCAATATGAGAGACAGTTAACGAAAGTATAGATACTGAATATGGGTTCAGTTAATGGATATATAATTTTTATGAAGCACAGAAATGCCAATGAATAACCTTTTACACACTTGCACATGCACATACACACACACACACATGTACACTCAGGCATTGGAGGCTGGAATTCGGGGCCCCCAGGGCCAGATTTTAAGAGCTGCATGGGATGCCTTCAATAGATTCCTTCCCAGCTGTCATATGCCACACATTCTTAGATTGTGTCTGTGAAGGATAAGCAAGAAGCTATATGGTATCTGATCACACACTAAGCTGCACTTGAGATAAAGCTATTTTTCAGCAACTTAATTCATTGCTTCTGGAAATCTTTACTACCTGACTGTCTCCACAATAAATACTCCTTTTTATATTATCTTGATCTACGTCATTCTTTCTTACAGTACTTTCTTTTACATGGCTGCTAACCTGGCAGTTGACAAGAGAAATAAGAATCAGATTTAGACTTCATTGTCAATCTCAATTCTTTCTTAACTGAAGAGCCATTGAAAAAAACTTCATCTGTTGTGTCAACTTCAAAAAAATCCTTTGCGTAATGTACGTTTTGAGTAAGAAAGCCTTCTGTGTGGTGGATCAATGTACTGAAGATGCATAATATTCTCAATTTTAGCTTCCCTTGCCTCTATGGGCTTCCATAAATTAAGTTAGTCACTTAAGTGAAAGCTGAATTAAATGCACTACTTATATATATCTATATGAAAAACATAATTTAGTATGAATAAGCCTTTTAAAATACAACATAACTTATCTATAAAGTAAAAATTTCTTCTTACCTTGACTTGAGAATCTATTTTCTTTTAGAAGCTTTAGTATCTATTGAACATAAGTAATTTTTTATTCCCGTGCTTTCACAGTGGAAGACTGTTTCAAAGATAGCATAGTTAATATTTTCTAAGGCAAGTGCTCAGAGTTAAACTCCAAAATAGAAACATCCTGATCTGCTGCACTGCTGAATTATGTGAACTATCATTTCTCACAGAAATTCAGGTTAATCGTATTTTGTAGCTTAAATGTGGACATAGAAAGTCACTCAAAAGTACTTCTAATAACAAACCTTCCGGAACAGGTGATTAGTGCCAGATTTCTAACTCCCTTTGTACTTCGCAAAGGAAATTTGCGAGACTAACCTAAGTAACAATTATTATTATTTTTAGCACTTCCAGAAAATTATGTTTTTGGCTTAAAATATGCAGGCTCACTCAGAATTGCACAGAAAATTCAGAATTTACCAACTTGGAATAGCACTTGTAAATGTTTAATTTAACTGCTGCTTCAGTGCTGCTTAATGCTTAAATGCATAAAGAAATGTGTAACAACTAGGTTAAGAGTCAGGCAGGTTACTTTACCTTTAAGTGTAACGCATATGCATCTTAGATGAGAATTTTTCGTTGTTTTGGAGAAAATCAACATAGGCTTTTCCTGTTGTCTTTTCTTTTCAATAAATCTGGGTCTTCATGTTTGTCTAAGTTGGGCTCCCAAAACTGATGTCAAACTCACAAGCTGCTTTTGTAAAGGTATCCCAAATGCTGAGTAGTTTTATTTACATGGTGACAAACCATGTGTGTGGATCAGAGCAGGGCTTGCCTTGTGGATGCTGGTGTCCATCCCGCTAGAACTCTATCAAACTTTCTAAAATCTTTATTTGTCACTCTGTTAATGGTGATACGCAACAAGTTTCCTTGTATATTTATATAGTGCTGACATTACAGAGTCCCCCTGCTTTTGTAGTGGCACACCTGAGTCTTCCTTTACTCTTGTGCCAAGAATACATATAGAGCGGACAACTGAGACTGGTTGCCAAGAACTGATTTTTCTTAGTTTGCTTTAGCAGCAACATAAAAATTGAATGAAAACTGGCCTGCAGAGTAGACGAGTGAAAATTTTGCTGCTGTCCCCAAAATGTGGAGAGAAGCATGTGGTAATGGAGACTGAGTGAAAGGGTGTGCAGAGAAGTTGTAAGAACCTAACAGTGACTTTTCTGTGGTATTTGCGAAGTGGTTGCTGAGAATTTGTTGCATAGCTGGGCACTTCAGTGCTAGCTGTGAAGCTTTCTTTTCTTTTTCTTTTCCTGCAGTAGCTTTCAATGTTGTTTTTTGTTGTCATTGTTTTTAAACATTCATTGTGTTAAATGTGTACGTGTTTTTGTGTGCAAAATTTAGAGTGGAGAGCCCTACCACCTATATTGGAGGCTATTCAAATGGTATTAATTCTCTAAGCTAGGTCTGAAGAAGGGTGATCTGCCTTCATGTCTTGGAGGGTAGCTTACGAAATAGTCAAGCTTGTGTTCCAAGAGTTGTGTTCCTGTATTAATTTTTTCCTGAAATAATTTGCTCTGCATCTCTGCTAGATGCTCTGAAATTTGCAGCTGTCTTAGAAATCCAGCCTCTTTGTAGAGAAAAACAGCTCAGTGTAAGGTATCTTCTTGGGATGGTAACAATCCTTCTTGGCTGTTTGTAAGCCTAACTCAGTACTTCCAGAAGAGAGTTCACATTCTTATCATTCTTGGATTGGATTCAGCAAAAATGTAAAATTATGCAGTCTGTGGTTACAAAAATTCAAAATAGAAGTGTAATGAACAGATGATGGCATTGGGAAGGAGAACAGTGGAATTCTGACAGTCACTGGGCACTGACTCTTTGTTTGACTTTACACAGTTCTCTTCTGATTATTTTGTGCAGCCACCCTTAAGGATCAGAAAAGTGTATTATGAATTAGCCAATAACTGTGTTAAAAAAGTATAGAGAGTGGTGTAAGTGCCAATTGTTGTATAGAAACTGTGAGGAGTTTCAGTGTTGGCAATCAACCTGCATTGGAATAAAGAATTTGTAAATTAATGTTATTCATCAACTTTATGCATATATTATTGTTATATGCATATAAGATAAATAGAGAAGTATCTGCAGCATGATGGAGAGAACTGCTGCAAGGAAAAATGCTGAGGATTGTGAGGATGCCAAATGCTTTATTCTGTCTTATTTGCACATTCCCCATAAATATTTTGTTTCAGACAAAAAAGATAAAATTTTGTAGTATTACAAGTAACTATATGAAATGTCTTTAAAGGAACAAGGCAAAGTGATTGGCTCATCAGTTCTGGGCCAGAGGAACTGGGCAGGTACAGGCCTAGCTGGAGTCTGGGCTTCACCTCCAAGCCGTTTTCAAAACAATTAGAAGTGAGCAATTACAACCGTTTTCTGTTTAAATCCTTTCTTAATATAAATTTATGGACTTTCACACAAATCCAGATGGTTTCCATGGAAATTTTCATCATTCAAATGAAGCGTCTCCCTTCAAAATTGTAGGAATTCAGAAAAACTTCAAATAGTTTCCATTTGAAAGTGCTTTTGTGGGTATTTTGATCGATAGAATTAGGGTACTTCATCAGCATGCGTTCTTTTCCTAAGGTGGTGGTCACTTCTCCCAGAATGTCCTGTAAACAAGAGCTCTTAAGATGCCTCATTTCCTGGCCTTGAGTAGAACTGTAGCAGCACAAGAGGACTATTTTCCAAATGAGAATATTTTGGATTGACAGCCAGAAGATAAACATTTCAGGAGAAGTACAAAAGAAAAACCAGTTCTGGCAAACTATCTCTTTTGAAAAAGGGATGCAGATTTGTGCCCTCATGAAACGAGTTGAGTTTATGCTCTTTAATTTGCATTTTGTTTCTTAATATACTCCTGTTGGAGATCTTTCTGCGTTGTTTCAAAAGGCGTTTAGAGAGACATGTGGAAACTTAGGGCTGTTGAAAAGGTAAACTAATATCACAGTCATTAGGCTTGACCATAAGATTTTTTAAAAAAAAAAACAAGTCTTTTATAGATAAAATAAACAAATTATATATATATTATATATACTCTCTTCCGTATAAACAAGAGGAAATAAAGGTAGTGGCTTCCTTGATGTTACTAAGACCTTCTCATAGTGAAGACTGCATCTAGAACCTTTCTGCACTGGATGTCATATAACATTCACTTCATTCAGATGCTATGCTAAAAGCCCAGATCCAGATGGCTTAAAGCCAATGTGCCTGCCTATGTGCCTCCCAGTGTTCCAGTTATTATGCTTGACACTATCTCTTCAAAGATGCCAAGAGACCTAACAGGAAAAAGAAGACACAGAGAAGCTTTGGGCTATCCAAATGTGGGCCTAAAAGCAGTAAAAGCTGTAGCTGATATTTCTCTTCTGTGTGAATACAGGTCCAGATGTGATACTATATTGTATGTTAGGATGGGTCTTGTGGTAATAGAGTAATAAAATATCCACCAGAAAAGTCAATATTTACCACTGATGTAATTGCTCTGGCTCTTACAAGAGAGTTTCAAATGCTGTGAAAAATAATAAAGAGTATTGCATTGTCACTTAGGGAGATTTCCTGTGATAGACAACACTAAATCCTTGGTCTTCTCCTTAGGAGAGCTTTTGTCTTTGAAATCTCTGTTTGTTTATAGCTTAGCCAAAAGTGACTGATAAATAGTACAACACCTTTTTCAGCTCCTCTTACTACATTCATGGGAGGACGTGTTGTCTCCCTTAGCACTTCTAGATCTGGAAAGCAATGAGGTGAGATGGGTAATTGATACCAGGATCTTAACAGCAAACACTGAGTCACAAGTGCTACATAAAGTTGTCCTAGTATGTTTTAAAAAAACATTAATTCTAATGCAAGTGAAAACAATGACTGCTGATTGCCGTTTACACTTACACTGCATTCTCTTCTAAGTCTTTTTGCACTGTTTCTAAGTTTGAAAACTCAATCATATTTAAATTGCCTGCATCAGTATAGTAAATAAAAAGGCAATTACTGAGCAATCTGCTTTCTAACACATTAAGTGATTTATAGCTGCAGTAGGCAATGTGTTAAAATGCTGTTTGTGAAATTAAAAATATAATGGCTGCAAAACCTAGTATGAACTCAGAACCAGCTATAAAATTTCCAAATAATTAATGGGTGGCACAAAGAAAATGGTGGGTAGTGTTTAAGAAAAAGAACAGGTAAATTTATTGAGAGGTAAAAGAGGATTTAGATTGTTTAATATTCTGGATTCCAAAGTATGCATAGGAAAGAACGTGGTGTTCAATTTTCTGTACCTGTTTCCAGGGAAAATAATAGAACCATTTCCATATCTAGCTGTAGCTAAACACTTAACACAAGCGACAAATTTTACATTCTGCTGTGTAAACAAAGCAGGGTTAAAGCATGGGAAGAGTAGACGGCAGACTAGGGCTGCAGACTGAAAGGGTGGCAAAATAACCCCTCTGCCTCTTTTGCCTGCACCAGAGCTTTGGAAAGCCAGGTTGGACGAGTCCCTAGGCAAGCTGATCTATTGGGTGGCTACCCTGCCCAAGGCAGGGGATTTGGAACTGAATGATCTTTAAGGTCTCTTCCAACCAAACCCAAGGAGAGATCGGGGTGTCTCTCACCTCTCTGGCAGAAGAGATGATCCTGGCTCTCTGGAGTTCTCTCTTTCCTCTTCATTCCAGCTCTGCACCTTCCATTTCTCCCCTTCCATTTTCTTGCAGAAGTAGTCCAGACTTTTTTTCCTGGGGCAGAAAAGAGCTTTTACCTGCATTTCGAAGGAGTCTTGAAATGGCTTTGTGTATAAGACACTGGTCCCCAGTCTTGCAATATGATTATCAGAAAGAAGAGTTCTGTGAGGATTTTATTTCCAAGCCCAAAGAAGTCCTTTCTCATGTTTTCCTTGTTTCCCCACAGATTTTCACTCTCAGTTCATGGTCTGTTGTGGCAATGACAGCAGAAGAGGGCTTCTTGACCTCGAGGTTAAAGCATAAGATTGACAACCAGGCATCGTGGGTTCTTCTTAACTCCACCACTTACATTTGCGTTGCTTATCAATTTTTATTATTTTTTTTGCTTTTTCTCTAGCTTCTACTGTTATGTTATTGCAGACCAATTTGGTCCTTTATATGGTGTTGTTTGTAAAATGAGGTGTGATGTAGCAAGGCATAATGGAGCATGATAATAAGAGCATTATGGAAGTCCATGAGAGCCCTGTTCAGCACTTCCCATTCACCAAAGCATCCCTGCTGAGTTCACTGGGTCTTGAGGCAGGGAGGGTTTTAGTGAGTAATGTGCAAAAACAGGCTCTTTGACTATGGCTTAATTGTGAGATACATTTTGTGACTTCGGTGAAAGCTGTGCATGTCCAACAATTGCCATATCAGTCCATTTTCATTTGTAAAGTACTTTGAGACCTACTGGGGAACAAGGCTATTTTACAAGCTCTAGTATGCACTACAATGAGTAAGCTGATTTTGTGTTTGGATATAACTAATGATTGTGAGCACCATGGTTAGTAATGTATTCTTGGGACAGGGATCCTGCATTAAGTATAAAAATAATTTATAATTTGTTATTTTGAAGCTCTTAATTATTTTCATGCATTTAGTTAATTATGTGTAAATTTCAAAAATCCCTCTATGACTTCAGGAAGATACAGGAACCTTAAGTCTTTTTATTCGATTTGACTTGGGATCCTAAGTCCTTTAGCTTACACAACAGGATAGTTCACGTGCTTTCCAGACAAAAATTAATGAAGTTTGGAAGTATAACTAATGGTTCTGCAGTGAGTTTAGTTTTAATGCCAAAAAGACTGGAATGCATTATTCAAAGTGACATAACTTATTCTATAAACCTTTCTCAAACTTATAAAACAACTTTACTAACAGATCTCTTAAATTATTTGATACTTGAAGTCAGATTTTTTGAGTGCCTTCTATAATAGAGGTTGTCATACAATATATTCCTTCAAAGAGTTCCACAAATAATTCTACTTTTTAGAAAATTGATGCAATGTTTTCAGTAGAACTGATGCCAAAGGCATGCTGCCTCCTTTTTCATAGTGGCCATCATCTCTCACTGTTTGGAGGCAGCTGTTTTCACATGAACAGCCTTGGTTTTCTTTTCAATATAACCAGATCTGTGAACTTCCTAGATTTGTAAATCTTGCTTGAGGCTAAATATATATCCCTGTAATGTGTTTTACCTTAAATTATTGATATGTATGTTTAATTGTAACTATCTTTATGCAGTTTTTGTCTGAGAATTATTATATAATGGTATTCAAGAAATACTCAAATGCCTTTTGTGTAAGAAATCTAGATATTAAATAGTGAGATAAACTTCTAGAGTATTCTTTGTATTCTTACTTGCTGGGGAGATTTTCTTCATGTCTCTGATAAAGGTTGTTGGGGCTTGTGTAGCTCCCATCAATGGGGCAGTATTTTAATCAATTTAGCATGTCGCATTTATTCTGCTACAGTCCCTACAAGGCCCAGTTACAGAAGTCAGTAAAGCATTGTAAAATCACGGAGTAAAAAGACTCTGGGTTTCTCTGAGAGATTATAACAGCTTCAAGTAGATTAAAAACAGCCAAAAATCCGAAGGCAGCGGTAGCACTGGTCAACATGACAGGGTAGAAGCCCAGGTACATCAGGTATTCCTGTATGTAACACAGTGGAGAGTATAAGGATTAGAAGAACTGTGAAAATACTGTACAGCTATTTCCCAGTCGTTCCTTCTGAATGTTAGGAAATCCCTGGAAGAAAGGGATCTCCTGTGAGGGACCTGTCCAATCATTTGACAGGCTGATGTCAGGCACCCAGCATCATGGGCCAACCTGAGGTAGAGGAGTCCTCTAGATACTTCATGAAGTATCCAGATGACTGTCCAGAGCTCTAACTGCAGTTATTAATGTTGAGATAGCAGCCTTCCTTGTGGGACAGAGTTCTGGTGCACTGATGAGAGGGATGTGGAGGGGGAGGCCCAGTTTGACCACCTGTGTGCGTCTGTTCTTCGAGCGCAGTTGTCCAGATGGTCAATATTGCTTTTGTCGAGGCAATAGGGTGGCAAAGGCCACAGGAATGTCACATAGTGACAAATGTGACACGCTGAAAGTGTGCATGAAAAATATCTCTAAGTCAATTTCTTCAAGTCTTCCACAATGCCCCCTGGACCTGGGCACACTGAAAGTGTTATGCAACTGACTGTGAGATGCACGCACACACTTAGATCGTTCTCAGTTTGGTCCCATCTTTCTGCCTGCTTTTTACTGGCTTTTTCATATAAACTCTTCGATGCAATTTCTTTTTTAATGCAATGAAAACACTGGGTCTTTCAAATTATAAAGGCTTTCATTGCAGCATATAAACATCTCACAGTCATGGCGCATATTTGAGTTTGATAATAACAGCGAAGGGAACAAATTTAAAATGAGTCAACAATTGTGAACATGAGTTACGTTAACCTGATACAACCCTGTTCCAGTGTCACTACTGGCATTGACTCCAACCTTGCATCTTGTTTGTGTAGAGAGCTGACATACAGACAGCTTCTGCAAGCTGCAGTTTGGAGATAATACCAGGAGGTTTTGATGGTGCTGTTTTGATTCATTGCTTGTCATGTTTTTGGTATCAGAAAGGTACTTTAAAACATGAATATATCTGCATCACATTCTGAACAATAAATAAATAATGCTAATACGTAATACACAATTATTGTTTAGACTTTTAATAAGTGAAATTAAATCTAGTTTTCCTAATAAATAATTTAAAATTATTTATAACATGTTAAATGCACTCACACATTTCTCTCCTGCATGTTTTTACTGCACAATAATTGGTACTGAATGAAGTTCAAAACAGATATTTCAACACATCATGTTATGGAATTGCAAAGCCTACAGTGTCAGCAATCAACAGGAGCCAGATAAGAAAAATACAAAGCTATTACTTCATGCATCTCAAAGTATTTATACAAGAGCTCTGCAGAAAATTTCTTTATCTGTTAATTGTGCTATATTTCAATTAATTTGTCTAAATAATTAAAATGTAGCTTTTAACAATACGTTGGTAATGAAAAGCAAATAAAAAATACAATGTGTTCATGAATATAATAAAAACTAAAAATACGGAGACAAAAATTATGCCATTTAGGTTTTATTTGATAATGAAGTAAAGGATTTTATTCTGATTCCTTCAAGTCCACCAGCAGGCTTTCCTTGTGGGTCTTCTTGTTTTTACTGTTCAAAAGCACAAAGATTCTCAGCTTGAGCATGTTTCAGATTATGCCATTTTGTATTTTTCTCTTCTAATTTTAGTCTGACTAGTCAGATATTAAGCTAAGATAAAATTCAGAAGAGATGGACAGAAATATTCAGCAATTCCAGAGAAAATGATTTAGAACCTTAGCAAAAGGAAAACCTTTCCCACAGGTTGCTTTGACAACTGAAAATGCTACTGAAAATATATAATTCAATCTGACACATTGTGAGATTCATCCACTGTGTAACGTCATCCATAATGATGGGCATATGTTTCAACCCAAATACATTTTTTCTTAAAATTATTCAGATTTCCGAGCAGGCTTCTCCAAAACAATCAGATTTGGTTATTGTGATTTAATTACCTTTATTGCATCAGTTAATGCAAAAAGGCTACCCTGCTGTACATTCAATCACCATCATATGTCTCGCATAGATTATTCCTGCAGCATAAAGCAGGAAGAAAAAACACCATCTCTGAAATCTGCACTGTAAACACCAAACCTTCTGGGCCTTATGAAAAATTTTTTGTTGAAGAACACAGTTTATTGTTTTGTCAGCAGATCTTTAGATTTCACAGCATTATGGTAGAATCTTTAAAACAGAAGGAATTGGTTTCATTTTGTCTTTTCCGCAAATGTGACCAGTACATCATAGATTCTATAGGACTGTGACAATGATCAGCCTCTAAAAAGCCATCTGTACCCTGTGTCTCTGAATGGCTTCATGAATATGATAAACATCACATTAAGCTGGAATTTGTTCACTTAGTTTTAAACACATTTTTTGTCTCTTTATTGCAAAGAATTTTTGACAGTGAATGGAATCTACGGCTGTAGTTTTCTCTTTCAGAACTTCCAATAGCTGTATGTCTGTCTGCATGTACACACGTTAAATGTACTACATTGTATGTGCTCGTGTGTTTTTATACCAATATAAAAAAAAAAATCTGAAATCAGCAGTCTTTATGACAAACTAGAGACAGAGCAAGACAAACGTATGTCATTTTTCAATTAATGTAATTTGTGTTAAATGAGAATCTTTTTCACTGTTTTCCACACTCCAGATAAGAATCTTTTTTGAGTCTAATTAATCTGTCCCTAAGGGAAGACAGTATAAACAGTAGCTTTTGTTAGCAGATCTGTGCTTAATTATGTCAACAGTTGCTTCTAGATCCCTACCCAGAACTACATTTCTCAAGGAAAAGTTTCACTCTTTGATGGTCAAAGGGACTTCCTAGAATGGAGCAGATGTGAATCCAAGTCCTAAATGTAAGTGCTCAGAATGTGAGGCCATATGCCAGTAGGATCTCAGCTCCTTGCAGGATTGAGCTGTATGATTCGTGGTAGGCGCTACCATGTTTGGTTACCTTAATACCTTCATGGGCTTCATACACTTTTAACAAGTGAAGTGCTTTCTTGTGGTGCTGTGGTAAGACACTACTGTAAATTTGAGGGTGAAGCCTCTAATAAAGAGCTAGTTCCTCGTAAGCAATAAAAATATATTTTTTCTGTAACAGATGTTAGAATACCCAGCTAGATTTTAAACATTGCTTTGGCATTAATACCAATTCTATAAGAGTATAGTCCTAACCACATTTGTACTAGTACACAATGCTATAGTAAGTCTTAAATTATCATCATGGCTCTTTCTTGGGTGAAGTGGTTGTGGTTTAGGCATCAGCCCAAATCACACGCCATTCCCATTCAGCATTCTAAGCACAGCCAAGCTATTTTAGCCTTATGGACATGCTTCATGTGGTCTAGAAGCCGTGAAATAGTCCCTGGCCCAGTATTTAGGGTAGCAATAGCCACGGGGTCCTTTCTTACAGACATTGGTTTGCATGAGTCATTTTAGTGGCGGCAGTTGGACCGTTTAGTTGGATTTGTATGCCTTTCTGTTGCTCTAATGTTTTCCTAATAACAAAATAACAACATTGTTTATGATTCCAGCTCTGAATTTGAGATTGAAATCAATATTTGTCTCATAGAGGGGAAGAAAAAAAGACTTGACCAAAAAGCTGCCTTCAATGTTTTTGTGGTTTTTGTTGCTTCGTTGTTTGGTTTTTTTAAATCACATATCCATTTCTGTCTCTGTTCTCATTTTGTCCTCCTCTGTCATTAAATTGTTTTTGTACTTTTCAGATTTCCGTTCAATCACTGACGTATTGTTCTTTTAAAACAATTGCTTCTCGGAGCGTCTCACATTTAAGAAGCAACTGCAAAATTTTGACCTAAAAAGTAACTTTTATTCTAAAGAACACTTTGATCTGTTTCAAACCATGGTTCTTTACAAAATCCAATTAATTTTCCCAGTGTGATTCCTTTTAGCTAAAGTAAGAGGAGAGAACAGAATAATCACTTTACTTATTGACCAGAAGCTGACTGTTTCTCATCCTTCTACCAGCATTTGCTGATGTTTGGGTTGTGAATGCTACAGCGGATGTTTATGTGCTTCTAAGTGAGTTTTTCTAACAGATTTGGTTTCATTTTGTAAAACAATTTCAATGTCAGACCATACTTGAATTGACATTCTATATGTAAACTCCATCTTTTTTCTATCAACATTAACTTGTAGATTAGTTTGAAGAGAAATGTATTGCTGCTTATCAAGATGAGATTGATATTATGTTATAAATTTATTTCTATACACTGTATGGCTGGTCTTACCTATACTTTCTTCCTCTTCCCTCTCCATTTTTCATTTCCTTCTCTTTTATATTATATCCTGATTTATGATGATTTGTAAAAGGATGGATTTATAGTATGTCTCTAGTGTAGTATTTGTTGTATTGGTTAAGCCTTGGTATCTTTTATTATTTATATCTGAACAGTTTTTTCCTCAGGAATAAATCATCTGACTTCTTTAATGGATCTTTTATAAATAGTACAGCCCTTCTGTGATCATCCTTGAGATAAAGCTGCTGTTATTTCGGTAGTGTTATAGTAGATTTGATTCTTCTGTGTTTAACTGTGAGTGGAATCTCTAAAAAATGACAGAAATTCCAGCAATCTGACAGCACTAATCAGAACTATCTTCAGTCCAATTTTGAGCAGAGGCCAAATATGAGACACACCAGAGAACTGCAGTGGCCTTTAGAGTTCTTGCTCAGGTATAACTACGGATAATCAAAGCTTTGTCTTGACATTAAATTCACTTGCTTGTTCTGTGGCTTGTACGGCTGCGTTTTAGTTGTTTTTTTGTTTGTTTGTTTGTTTTTTAATTGTAGTTCTGCTCAAGCTCCGTTTTATACTTTCTGGCATTATTTCTAAAATCTTTTTTATTCTGTTTGTGTTGAGATTCATTGCAATCATTTAAACCCGTTGATAAATACTTGACCAAAACATTTATGGAGGGTGCTTTATCCATGAATAGTTTTGCTACTTCATCTCAAATCATTACTTCTGTTATATACTATAGTCTAAGCAGGAATTAGTTTCTCTCTAGTGATTCTCTACAATTTTTTTGTGTAAATATGCAATCTTGTCTTATGCTTTCAGCTATCTTCCTTGATATATTGCTTCTGTTTATTGTCTCTATCCTTGTGCCTAACTAGCTCAGATTCTCCATTACTCTTCATTTATTTGTTTTCCCCACAGTCCTCTAAGAGTGTTCTGTTTTGCCTTTTTATTATTACTTCTAATGAGAAAGTAGAGACTGGTTGATAACTTTTCAGTGGAGAAGTTTTTATTAGAAAATGTCAATTGCTCAGAATTGGCTTTCTGAAAACTCTGTGAAGGCAACTGGAAATTAGGAATATTGCTGTTACATATAGGAGTCAGCAGTTAAGGATCTCAATTCCTTTTTTCCCGGACTCTTTCTCTGCTCAGTGTAATCTGTCCCTGCAGACCATGCAATTCAAGTGACATCAGCAGTTTCAGGATCAAGCTTAACAGCGTGAAAAGCAGAGGGTTTCATTCTTTTGGTTTAGTTTCAGTTCCAATTTGAGAGAATTTTCCCTCCAAACTTCTCATTTTTTCTTAGGATGGAGAGAATGTTTCTGGCTCTGCAAACCTCTACATCCTGGCGCAATGTAAAATTGCATGTGGACAGGGCAGAGTTCAGCAGTTCCTCTTTTCTTCAATCCAGTGAGAAAGAGCGTGTGCTGCACTGGGTGCTAATGGAGAGCCCTTCTGACCAAGCACTGACATATATATCCTACATTATTTCTGAACATCTAGTATCAGGGAATGCTTGTGCTGTATATAATCTCTGTGCCTCAGCCACGGACTTGTATCACCTCTATTCTGCACTGTTCTCACTGGCCCTATTCAGAAACCTCTGCTTCAATTTCTTTTCATTCTTTCCCGCATTGGAGCACTCCTTCCCGTACGTTTGTGATTTACCAGTTGTCTTACAGCCCAGCTCCTTTCCCCTGCTCTGCCTGTTGGTTCTGCTAAGATGTATCCCAACAGACAGAGTCTTCTTCCTAATGCCATGCAAACCTGAATCTCTTCTGAATGCACCAGCTTGGGAGACAGTTGTTCCAAAAAGAGCTGCTTTGGCAGAAGGATGGACAGCCTGAACTACTGGTTCCAGTACTCCTGTTTGCGCCCAATGTCTCTGGCCCCAGCATGCAATTGGCTTTTTTCCTTGATATTAGGAGTGACATTAGTTTCATTTCTGAACATATCACCTCAAAGATGTTCTGAAGGCCTATTGAATTTGGGCTGAATTTGAATTTAACAGACACTGTAGCTGATTCTCACCATCCCTTCCATCTGGAGCTTCCCCTTCTTTTAATAAATCACCTCTCCATTACTGACAGTTTCCTAAGTGCTTTCCCTACATACCACTACAGCTGCTCAATGGCATGGTTGAAATGCTGTATTGCCTGTTGAACCAAAATTTGGGTCAGCACAGTATGAACAAATGATATAGGGCGATCCCAGCCCCTGCCATCTCACAGCCTCATGCCAGAGATGAAAGGAGGTTGAGCAAAGCCAGGCTACATGCAGCAGAATGGGCTGGCTGTAATGAGTTACCGGTTGTGACACCCTCTGTGCACCAAAAAATGAATAGCTCTTGAAATAAATACTATTTCATGATAAAGATGGCGTTTGCTCAAATTGCACAGTGGCTAAGCGTTTGTCCAGCATTCAGATTGTGATATCCACATGGCACGTGCCTGGGTACAAATTCACTCCTGTGGGCTTAGCAGATGCGAACAGTGCAAACTGATCTCTGTGAAAAGATGCTATTGTCTTCAGCCCTCCTCCTGCATTTTTCTGGTCTGAAATTTGTGGCTGAGGCTCAACTGGAGTGCTGCTGACTGGCACCTGTCACACATGTTGACACAACACGTCTCACAAGTGTTATTAGTCACTGTTTTCTTGGCATGGACTTCCTGCCACTGTGGGTCACAGTCTGGCTGCAACATAGAAACTCTATGCTGCCTACTTCTTGTCTTTTACAGCTTAGAGAACAGGACTTAGAAGATACAGTGAAGAGTCTAAGAAGGAGAAGGCAGCAAATGAACGAGGGTTCAAATCAAGTTTCTTGGTGGTTTTAAATGGCTGTACTGCCTGCTTCTTCTAGACCTATTTCTCCCTCTTGCCATTGCAACAGTGTTGCACATCATTTTGCAGCCTCAGCTGACCCTTATTTCATTCTTCTGAAGCTCTCACAAATGCAGAAATTATTTTGGAGAGGAGATAGATGGTTTGATTCTCTTCTGAGAGGAGTCAGATTTTTGTCTTCAACAGCCAGGACTGCATCTCTGCTCAACTGCATAAATCCTCCGAATTTTCTTCTGTTATTTTTTTTTTTTTTTCCCAAAACCCACAGACTGTTCTCTTCTATGGATTAACATTGGGAGAGCAGTGCTCTCCTTGCAAGGCACAACGTCATAATCAAATCAATTTGCAGAGCAGTAACTGTGAGATAAAAGCATTTGTCTTTTTGGCTGTGGTTTGGCTGTGGGATGGAGGCAATAGAGATGTCTGCCCTCCTGCCAAGCCCCATCCCTCCACATCACCAGGAGCATGGTACCCCTTCTTACCCCCACAACAAGGTTGATTCTCTCCTTTACTCACCCATGATCAGGTTCTCGAGTGTTGTCCAGCCCCAAGAAGCCAGCACAGCAGTAACATCCAGAAATGCAGCAAATCACATTGGTTATGAACTGACTCTTCTGGGAAACAAGTCATTCTCAGAATGGTTGTGCTGGCTGCCTACATAGATATTTTGTTAAGCTGTTATCTTAGGATGTGTTTGTTTATCAGGAAGGAAGAAGGAAATTGGTATAAGTAGGGAGGGGTTTTTATTCTGCAATAGGGAGTTTTTACCAAGTGAAAATCAAATTTTTTTTTTAACCAGTTCTGAAGGTTAACACAATGATTCTGCTTTTAAAAATCTACATGTGATTTATACAATCAATTTAAAATTCATATAACTGAGCCATAAGTGTGCTCAGCTTGTATGAGCTGAGGGAGGGTTACCATGCCCCATAGGGAGCAGCTGACAAGTCCAAGTCCAAAAGACAGCTCATCTAGGGAAGCAGTGGGTGCCTCTCAGCAGCGAGGTGCCATGACAGGATGGAGACACTGCTGGTTTGGCAGTCGGAGCACTTTCAGGGCGGATGAGCCCTACAAAGGGGATGTCACACTGACTCACCGGTCTCCGTGACGCTGCAGAAACAGAGGCAGGAGATGATGGTGGGCTGGAGGTGGGCTTGTTATCTCTACTGCCAAGATTGATAACAAAACTTCAACTAAGTCAGCAGAAGCAACTTAGAAGCAAAAGGCATTAGACTTCATTGCTAACTCCCCAAGGAGTCCAGCTCCCAATCCCGCTGTCTCTGAAAACTTTCAGAGCCTTTAGGAACAGCAGTGATAACTGGAAAGCAGTGCAAGATGCTATCGGGAAACTCCATTGTTTTCCTGTAGGGACTCAAGAGATTGGCATTGCTGCCTTGCACTGGGGCTTAGCAAAAGCTGTAGACACTCAGCTCTCTTCTGGCTCTATGAAAACCAGCATAGATGGGTTGGACGATTTATAGGAAACCTCTTTAACTAGATGAAATCTAATGTCAGTTCATATTATGGCGTGGTAGCTCTTTTAGAAGTAGGAATTAAGGAATTACAGGGGAGAGAGTGCTATGGCTTGAATATATATGTGTCTTTTGGTCAAAATCAGTATATGACAAATCAATCTGCTGCAAGTACTGTTGTCTGTACTGAGTAAAAAAGCACAGCAACTGTCTACACTTAGTTTCAACGCAGAGATTTTCCTTTTTTTTCTTGTTTATGCACAAGAGAAATACATAACAACCTGGCAAAGGCTTAAATACTATTTAATTGTGGATAATGAATGTAGTTTATAATATTGATATCTTTTGTCAAGAAGGGTGAAATGAAAAATAATACAACCAGAAAACAGAACATAAAAGAGAAATCTTATGGAGGTTGTACAAGGTCATGGCTGGCAGATGTTATGTCACCCTGTTCTGTGCTCATGTGTATGCTCCCTTATTTAGTTGAATGGAATAAAAATTCTTCTTGACAGAAAAGGACCCTGGGGTGCTGATCCTGTATACTGGTCAAGACAGGGAGCCAAGGAATGGTAGAGGAGCCTGGGTAAAAGCTGTGTATTTTTCTTTGCTGCTTGTAAAATACAAGGTGCAGTTGTCAATGTAGAGAGCATCAGAAGTTCTTACCGTAAGCCGTGTTTGTCTTCTGTGTGAATTTTAATTTAGGGGTGGGACATGGATCCACCTCTCTCCACTTCTGCTGCAGCTGTGTACAGAATCTGTGGGTTTGTACTCTTTGTCTTCAATGTGAGGCTGATAACAGAGAGCAACATAGGGACCTGTAATATATGTTAGATCAGGCCATGGCTGCATGCTTGTTTGGGGCCGTTTTGTTTTTCAGTGTGCAGAGGCCACTGGGTCTATTAATAGTTTTTTCATTTCTCAATTCTCTCTGGATACATTTATTGTTTCTGTAACTTGTGTACCCTCCTTGCAAGACAGCACTCTCCACTGTGTGTGTGTATAATATGACATTAGGGTATGAGATAAAAAGAGAATAAAGCTGTTAAAATTGTGAAGAGATTGTAAAGTCTGCATATGAATTATGTTAGAGTTCAGGTAGAAAGAGAAATATAAGACTGGACAGTTGCAGTCTTTCTTTTAATAATCATTCCATTTCAACAAGGAAACAACAATGATCCAGCAGCCATTTTCTGTACACAATGTTTCCATTTACTTTAGAAACTAAACAGCCAGACAAAATTTTTGCTAAGCTTCATGAAGGTTTTTTTAAGTCTTTTTTAATAAAGGTTTCCATTAGACTTAATAATTTATCATCTAGCTAATTGTACAAAATGCTCTCTAGACAAATCTCTTCAAGACCTAGTCTTAGCAACAATATATTATTTTTACGTCAGTTCCTAGGGTATGAAAGCTCTTTTTCATGCTAATATTCCAGTCCATGTGAATTCAGAAAATTATCTAGGTAATGAAGGCATTAGGTGAGACCCTCTTCAGTCTCAACAAATGCATTCATTCTCTATCACTGCACATTTCTTTGCCTTTCTTGATGTGCTAAATGAACTGAAGAAATTAAAATTATGAAATACATGAGATCAGAAATGGGCTTGCATAATTCCATCAATAATTTAAAATAAGTTTTCAGCCGTAAAGAGATTGAAATTTTCTTACCACATTGCAATTTAAACCAGGAAATATTTTTTCATATTGGAGTTCAAATGTTTTGCTATACCTGGGCTTTCAAAAGAACATAAAATGTTTTCTTTGTGTGCTGTGTTTTCCTAATTTATTTTGTTACAGACACTACAATTTTATTGGCTTGTTCTTGCTGTCTTTGGCTGCAATTGGTTTTGCTCCTTGTTTCTGCTCTCTCTATCAAATCCATCTGGAAATAATGCTGTACAACTGTGCGGCCAAAGTCCTTATTAGATGAATCCTTATTTAGATGAGCAAGAAAGTTTGTTTGTGCTGGTTTTTTGTTTGTTTGTTTTTTTGTTTTTGTCTTAATCCTGTTGATTACATTTGGCCTCTCATCTATTCTGAGTGCAATATTAGCTGTGTGTGCTCTTGAAATTTTGGATGGCAGCTCAAAGGAGAAGAAAGAGAGACAATTTCTTGTCCTAAGCAATATTTGAGAGTGTAAGTGAACAGAGCGCTGGAACAGTGCTGCCCAGAAAAGTTGTGGCATCTCCTTCTCTGGAGGTATTCAAAACCCACCGGGACTCTTTCCTGTGCAACTTACTCTGGGGAACCTGCTTTATCAGGTGATCTAGATGATCTCCAGAGGTCCCTTCCAACCCCTACAATTCTGTGATTCTGTGAAATGAAACTTATCTCCAGTGTGCACTGAAGTCCCAAAAGACTATGTCATAATACTGCTCCCTCTCAACACACCTGCTACTAAGAGCAGAGGAACCTATCAAGAAAAACACTTATGTAAAACCTAGAAAAAGCAGCTGAAATCTCATAGCAGATATATCAAAATCCAGGATATTTTTGGTATTGTAATGTGCAGTTGTACCTGAAGCTCATGATCCCCAGATACATGTTCATGAGTATCTGTGTTCCAGAATAGCGTATTTTGGGGAGGGGAAAGCACTTTTTCAATAAAAGTTTGAAGTAATGGGAGGGAAACTCAAATAAATATTTGTTTCATGATTAAACAAGTACTCCAGAATTATGCAACTCACATAATGCAATGATGCAGCATGTTGCCTTTCTAGAAAACATGAAGAGCTAAATGCGAATAAAATAATTTGAAGAAAGGTGGATAGAGATGGAAATGTGACAGAATGAATTTAACAGCATAGAAAAAAATCTGAAAAGTTTGAAAGTAAATTTAGTTTAAAACTAAAATTATGTATTATAAAAGCAAGCAATTATAAAAGCTTGTAGAGGTGGTAATGACAATTTGTTTTAAAAGGAGGAGGAAAACACCAATGAGCTGTTTTTTCCTGTAATACCTGATAAAAAGGATGAACAGTGGAACCCAATGTTCCTTTTCCCTGTGTGAAAAGCAAAGGAAATTAGCATCCAAGCAGAATCAATAAGAAACAAGAAATTGGTAAAAGGTTATGCAACTTCAAAACTAAACAAAGTTTATCCATACAAATCTAAGCAATGAGGCCAATTAGATATATTTTTGAAAATCTGAAAGAAACTTCTTGAAAAGATGGAGAGATATATGAGTGCCACAGCTAAAATCTTGGATCCCAAACTTTTGAAACATGCAAAACTGTGTGAATGAGAGGTGAGAAAAGGAAAGAGGCAAACTCAGTGGTGCAAAGGACTAAGTAACATCAGTAAAAGCCTGACTAGACTCTACATTTTATTTAATTAAAAATAATTATTCACCAAATGGAGATTAGGTTGAACAGAACAATTTTGTTTTAGTAGTAGCAGGATGACTGGATGGTGACATTGAGAATATGATAATCTTGGGATCATGTGCAAATTCAACGTTATTTATACATATAGGGGAAAGGATGAAGGGCTTGGATATGAGAAAGAAAAGAAAGTAAATATTGAAAGGATTTTAGGCTATATGATATTCATCTTAGCAAAATAAAACATTTGGTGAATTACAAAAAGAAGTTAAAAATAATATAGGAAAACATTAATATGTAATACCTGAGCAGAGAACAACTGAGGAATCCTTGAAAACAAAGAAAGACATTTGCAAAAAGGGATATGAAATGGCAGGCATCCAGAAAACAGTGAAAGAAAAAGTGGCTTAAGGCTTTTCTTTATACAATTACTTGATTTATTTTCAAGAGTGGAAGAATGAAAAGAGGGGGGTTTCTAATTCCAAAATGCAGCTTCACATAAAAAGAGCAGCAGACACTGTCCTCCTGGATGGGACCCACATTCCCACTAGTAAGTACCAGCATGGTGTGCAGAAGATATTAAAGCTCTGTTAAAGCAGTTCCTTTCAGCTGAATAATAGTTCACTAAGGTAATTATTTATGATAACCAACTATAACCAACCCTAACAATAGTTTTTGCCAACAGCTAATTCATAAAATATGGGCATTTATCTTCTTTGTTGCGCTTAGTTTGCAGGCTGTTCAAAGGCTTGTGTGAAGGGAATGTGTTGGGCACTGATTGTGGAAGGACCATGGGACTTTCTTCAGGGAATATTGTAATGACAGCAAAGACATAAGAGGGGGAAAAAAAAAATTGATACATTTATCTGCAGGCTAATTTAAAGGTAATAGATAAAAGCCATTAGCAACGATGCTTTAATTCTTCTCAGTATGAGAATGAAGTGTTTTAGAGTCCTTAATTTATGCACTTCTGAGAAAATACAAGCAAGAGAGTGATCGTAACAGGAAAACAAAGATCTCTTAAGACCATACCTTGTCTTCAGTAGAGATCTACGTGTACAAGAGAGAAAAGGCAGAGCAATTGCTGTTATTTTTAGTTGCATTTCGTAGAGGAGGTCTAATTGACCTAAATGAATTAGATGTGGTTGTGTTCTGATGATTCTGCTGTACTCCTTATCAGAATATCTTAAGTTTCCTTAATACTCAGATTTTAATACTCATATTTTTTGTTCTTAAGAGAATAAAGCAGAAGATTAAATGTATCAGGTCGGCAAAGGCTATATCCTGTCCAGCTGGCTACAGTTCCTGCTTCTTTTTCTGTCTGTATCCAGTCCTGTTTCATTCTCCTCCCTTAAGTCCAAAATTGACTTTTTTTTGGTGGTCATAGAACAGCTCACACTGTCCAGTCTTATTTCACAACAAAACAGCACTGCTCTCTTAATGCTAATACTTGATTTAGGTAATGCAAATACTGCATTAAGTGCTCTGTCCTGACTCATTCCATTTCTGGGATTGTACTGTATCAGTTTGCTATCCCACCTTCTGTTGCTCTCTAGAGTGTATGCTCTGTAAATAGCAGAATTTTTCTAGGATTCACTTGTAGCGTCGCAGCTGTGCCTCCAGCTTCTCACCACACCAAATTTTGACTGAATAGAAACAGTAAGTTCTGAAACCAAAAGAACTGACTGTGCTTAAAACTCCTGTATATCAATAAATCTCTTTGTTCCTGAGGTAGCTGGAGGAAGCTCGCTAATGCAGTCAGAAATACCTTTGCGCAGCACTGCGCAGCTAGGGGACTCTCAGTCCCACCCAGCATTTTATGTGGCAGGTGCCTGCAGCTTCTCTTGTGCCATCTGCGTGATCAGGCTGCTAAGAAACAAAATGAATATATCCTGCTTGTCTGTTTTACTCCGAGGAGGAGGCACTTCAAAGAGAGGATGTCATTTCACGGTGGGTATTGAGGAGCTGTTACACATGGCAGCTCTTCTGACGGTAAAAAAGATTTGAATTCCCCCAGCCACTGTTTTTGCTTCCTCCCCTCACATACACCATAGTTTGTTACCCCTTTGGATTCAGAGAGGGAGAGGAGAGGGAGAGTGAGAGGAGAGGTTATATAACCCAAAGGAATTTTAAAAAAATGCGTTTAATGCAAAAAGAGTTGAGTCAGCACCACTGAAGGAGAAATAGTGAGAAAGGATGAAGAAGGGGAAGGCAGGAAGATCCTGTGCTACTGTAAGGAAGCTCAGAGATGGGTTTGCATTCCGCAACGTTGCCAGGGGAATGAGGAGCAAGAAGGGCTCTGCTGTTTCCTTGCAGCCATGGTGTGCTCCCCTGAGACATTGTGACACAGTCTCAGGAACAGAACAAGCTCAGAGGCTTGAAAATCAGAAAGGGCATCACGTGTAGCTCATTCTCCAGCCACTGAAATTTTGTTCTTTAATGTTGTATTTGCTATGCATTTCTACTCCGGAGATAGCAATGTCCAAACACTGGGTTTCCATCTAGTTCCTTCTGGAAATTTTATAATATAAAAGATCTTGCAATAGAATTTGCTCTGTTTTTTCTTCATATTATTTAGTCATATTCTCTCCTCTGTTGTTTTCCATTTTCAGATTATGGCTGTAATGATAGTTATTATGGCCATGTTTGGTTGTTACGTACACTGACAGGCTGCACTAACATCTGCAATTTTTTTGCAAAAGAAAATGAAATCTAAATCACTCTTGCTCACATTACCAGTCTCCAATATCTCTGACAGTGTAACTTCTTTGTGCTCCAGATTGCATTGTATTTCTCATCCATTCTTTCAGAGCAAAGTTAGAAATTAAATATTGTTGTTCACAAAAACAAGTGTTGAGTTTAAAACACTGAAAACCTCTGTTCCTTGTACAGAAAAAGTGATTTTGCTGTGACTTGTATTTCATTCTTTACATCTCTGTCCTCATGCCCATCACAGTAGAAGGGCTGCAGAAAGCATCCTGTGTCCCTTCCACATACACTGAGGCAGGGAGGGCCTTGATCCAACACAGTGCATGGTGGCAAATCGCAGGTTGCGTTGGTTAATTTTAATCAGAGATAACTTTCCTGGGGAATTAGGAAGGTAGATGCAAAATAGCCATTACAGGAACTCTTTCTAAATGATTTCTAAATGCTATCATATCTGGAATTCTTTGCATTGTTTATGTTGATCTGAAAAACAAAGTGTCATGAGCAGGGGCGTAGCAATGACCAATTGCACGGATGTCTTGAGATGGTTGCATGGTTGCTTGTGGGGCTGAGAGAGCAGGCACACAGGGTCACCAAGACATCCTCAGAACAATTTGTAATTACCAATTTCAGCTTTAAGAAAGCAAATTAGAAAGCTGTTTTAGACATACAGTAAATCAAGAAAACCAGACAAGAATGAAGCTAATGGTAGTGTAAGGGTATATCTCTATATCTCCAGCAGTCTGCATCAGAATCACCTTTCAAAGTGCTATAAACTGGCAGACAACAGAGTTCTTGCAGAAATAACCATGCAATTTATGAAAAAAGAAAAAAAACACACACACAAACCACCATGAACAAACTCAGGATACTCAGAGATCTGTCTTTATCTCCAC
Organism: Penelope pileata; assembly: GCA_013396635.1. Taxonomy (NCBI): domain Eukaryota; kingdom Metazoa; phylum Chordata; class Aves; order Galliformes; family Cracidae; genus Penelope; species Penelope pileata. Next base: position 155,141 of record WBMW01006380.1, read on the forward strand.
CATTCATGGAGATAGGCAAATAAAGTATGCTGAAGTGACACAAAATTGTCAAATTTCGGCCTCTGTAAACCATTCTCTGACTTGGGGATCCTTTTTTGGAGTTGCCTGGCCTCCAGCCTTCACAAATCTACACTAGAGGGAGTTAAATGCAATCACAAATTATATCTTCCATCAACAATTCTCCCTGTATTCTATATCCCATATGTAGACGTTATTTCCTCCTGTATGGGCAGGAAAAACCTGTCTCAGCTGCAGTGAGCAGAGACCTTAACTAAAACATCAGCTGAAGCAGAAGCCTCCAGCTGGTTGGAGCTCAATTTACATGCTCCAGCAACTGCTGGGACAACAGAAGTCCATGCATGGCCATGGAATTAAATATGAATAAAAACAATCAAAAAAAAAGTGTTCTGGCTTCTATTCACTGGGAGCCATTCATAGGAAATTTCAAATCTGAGAACGACTTTGGATGGGAGATGGAGGAATTTATTGGTCAACTGTTAAACCAGATGGCAGAAAACACCAAACATTATCTTTTTAAACGCTTCACTTCTGAAAGTTGGCAAAGTTTGTTCTTCCTCCTGGTGTCTTCAGAATGTCTCTTTGGGTAAAATTTGTCTTTTCAAAGCATCTGTCTCTGTAGATTTGCCCTGAGATCGCTACTACCTAGGGAAATCTAAAACCTTCCTTTCTTCGGAACAGTAAGTGTGTGTTTGGAAAATAGGAGAGGAGAGGGTGGAAAAGTGTGTGGAAAGCTGGGAGATTCCTTCAGGATTTTCTGGCATATTTGCAAATTATCTCTCCTCACATGAAAAAAAAATAGCATGATGTTCAATTTCTCTGATTTTTCCTACTTGGTAGAAATGTTATAGTGTTATAGCACTAACCTATTGAGTGTTCTTAACAGTAAGATTTCTTGGAGATTAAACATAATTGGAGTAGCTATTCAGTACTGTAGAATATGCTGATTGGAGTTATCATTTTTAGATGTAATAATAACATAAAAATATTTATGCATTCTACAATATTTAAAAAATACATTAAATTGTACTGTAACCTAGCAATTTTAGCTGGCAGTCTTATTGTACCCTATCACAACTGTGAAAATGTGCCAGCAATGAGTAACCCAGTGTACTTCTGCCTAAAAAATAAAAAATATAAGCATAATTACATTTATTTTTCAGTGAATAATAGCCTTTCTTGAGCTATGGCAGTAAGAAATATTGTAGATAGTGCAAGGGGAACTGAATGGAAATCATATTATAGATTACTGTGATCTACATCATTTAATCATTCCCCTTTTCCTCCTCCATTCCTCAGTCATACTGTGCTTCTCTTGCCTGAGTAAAGAATATTCATTGGATAAATACTAGTTTTTCATTCCAAAAAAATTTTCACTGTATTTATTCACTACTGCTTCTTTTTCTTTTCCTTGTGAGTTAATGTTTGATAAAAGAAGAGAGTATTTTGAAAACAAAATATTCAACTTGTAGTCTTTTTTAAGTGTTATTAAACTGGCAACTAAGTTTGGTCCTATTATAACTTGAAGTGAAGAAGGAGGTTAAGATCATTTATTCTTTTATTTTTAATTTTGCTATCAAAATTAGCCAGCTCTACTTAGCAGGATGTACTGAGCCTGTCTAATGGGTGCTCAGATGGCAAAAGTTTAAGACAACAGCTATATAATAACCTGTATAAATTAAAATATTAAAGTATTAACAGCAAGTGCCTTTTGTTTAAACAAAGTTCTTGATATAACAAACCCAAAATATTTCCAGCAGTGGAAGAGCTATAGAAACACTAAGCATGGGTAGAGTTTGCACGTTGTAAAGAAAAGCTGAATTTTATGTGTAAGATTTAAAACTTTTTCACCAACATCATACGCAAATTTCTTTAGGAAATTGATCTCTGAATAAAATGTTGGAAAAAAATCTCATAGGATAGGTATGAATTATTGCCCTGATATTTCAAGGGTTGGGGTTATACCAGTTAGCTTTAGTGTGAAAGCTGATAAACAGAATGCTACAGCATCTCTTCATGAATCTATGAAAAATGTCATTTATACAGGAGTATTTTGAAAAACATGAAAAAATGTTGAAAACATTTTTTTCAAGGCAAGAGTAGAGGGTTTTGTTATTTACTTCACTGAGTGCTGCATCAGACTCCAAATGTGGCCCTGATTTCTTTAGTCACCTAAACATATCTCCTCAAACAGTGAAAACTTCAGCTCTATTTATTCAAAAAATATTTCCATCTCAGTAAATATAATCTTTTGTTGCATATTTTGGAGCCTGAATTTTCATTGGTAAATATTGGCCAGCTGGAGTTTCTACTCTGCTAAATCCTTTTGTAAGGGTAATTGGTGTTTCCCACCACAGAAATGCAGGCAGCCTCCAGACCACCTGCAGGCAGTTCATGGACAGCCCCATTCGGTGTTTTGTCCTTTCCAATCACCACCTGTGCTCAGGGAGCATCCTCTGCTTTACAGAGGGCACCTGGGCTCAGTCTCAGGCTCTCTGGACACACGTCAGAGTGGCCTGATGAGAAGAATTGCACTGTAAAACCCAGGCTTAATCTGGCTGTTTTGAAGACAATGCAGTTGAATAAATTGATTCACTCCATTATCTGTCTTTTCCATAAATGTATAATACCAGCTTTTGGGAAGCATTAGTATTCCGCTGCTGTGAGAGGTGGGACACCCACAGGCCCTGTGTGGAGTGATATATTTGCACAGTGTTGCTCATGAGCCATTTCTAAAAAAAGATAAGATGAGAATGCAATTAAAAGTGGATTTTTTTTTTTTTTTGCTTGTTTTAACCAGTTCATTTAACAATCCTTGTTGGAGTGGCTGGGGGAGACAGTTGGATCTGCTACTGGAGGGCTGCTGGAGCTTTCTCAAATTATGTCATAATCCATTTCCAGTGGATATCATCAAAATGTTTTAAAAATCCTATGGAATAACATACACATTTTCTTTTATTATTTAGTACAAGACACAGTGCTGTGAAAACCTGGCTTATGCTTACATCACAACCTGCTGCCTCCAGCACTTAATCAGCCCTATTAATCCTGCTCTGGCTGTGCATCCACTTGAAATACTCCTGCACAGATGACTAGTGAAAAACAGAAGAAAGCAAATGTTGTAGAAAATAAGAGTTTGGTGGTTCTCAACTCTGGGAAAGCTTCTCGTAAATCATTCGTTACTGCTGTAGGCCTGAGTGAGGAGAGCAGCTGGGATGGTTTGTTGTCTCTTCCTTTGAAATTTAATGAATAAACCACAGTCCAAAACATTATTCTAATATCAGTTTCAGCAACTGGGAAAAACTTTTGCTGATATTTATCACATTTCAGTATTTCTGTGAAGCTTAAAATTCATAAATATTAAAACAGAATCTTATCACTTAAATACAGCAGTTTCAACAAATATAGCTGCTGGTTATTGCTTAAATAGTTCATCAATATTCAAAAAGAGCTGCACTGCAAAGAGAGAAGGCAATGATTTAGTATAAGAATATCTACGTATCACCCCCTTGGAAGACTGCAGCCCCTTAACTCTTGCAAAGAAACTCCAGTGCATTTTTCCTTTGAAAAACTGCTTTGGGAGACCTTTGTACTCACTGACACATTGCAAAATTCTAGAAAAGAGCCAATAGCTAGAAAGTGTAGCTCACTCCGATTTCACCCTGTTAGAAGCAGCAACTGGGCTGGATTCTGTTCTTATGTGAATGGAATGGAATGGAATGGAATGGAATGGAATGGAATGGAATGGAATGGAATGGAATGGAATGGAATGGAATGGAATAGAATAGAATAGAATAGAATAGAATAGAATAGAATAGAATAGAATAGAATAGAATAGAATAGAATATCATCTTTGTGGTCTTCCGCTGGATTCTGTCTGGAAGTTCCCATGTCCTGTTTGGACAGAAATAAGAACTAAAGCTCAAGCCAGTTTTTAACCAAGCACCTGAGATTATTCAGCATATATGTAATAGTTGGTCATGCTGTGATCCCGAGCAACGAAATGCGTTTGTAGGTAACAAAAGCAATCTATGAATTATGGTTGGTTGTCTTACAGTTAAATAAGCCCTGCATAAGCTATGCTGTAAAATAACTCACTGTTTAAAAGATCCGTGATGTTTCCATGTTAAAAGTTTCAGCTCCCATCTGTATAAAATGGAAAACAGTACAAATTCTTTAAAGCATTGGGTGGAATTTCTTGCTTTCCCATCCCCTGCATAGGCAACTATAGCAGGAGTTACCCATCAGTTCTGTAGTTTATTAATAACTGATGACCTTCAAGTTATATGAAGAGGATTTCTGTCTGTTAAGAGCAGGAGATCTTTTTAGTATACTTTATATCAGATTACCTATTAGTTAATTTTTGTATAGATGAACATGCTTGGAGAGTAAATGAGAAGCAGGCAACCAGAATGTTCGTGTTTACATTCTGAATAAAAAACAAATTGCTATATTCCGGGCTGCTAGACTTTATTCTAGCATCTTTACAGTAATAAATAATGTAATGTCACTTTAGTTTTCTTCTGTTTCATTAACTTTTAATATACCTGCCAAAAAAGTTGAACTGCAGATAAGAAGGCAAGCAGTTATTATTTGGTGTGAAAGGCAGTAGTTTCAAAAAGTGAAAACATGGAAGGATTTCTTCTGTTCTCTCTTTTTATGTCTTCCTTTCCTTTGCACAGGGAGGAAATATCAAGTGAAGGCAGAAATAAGGCTTGATTATCAAGTATTGTGCAATTTGTTTTCTGTTAGCTTTTTGTTCAAGTGAAGTTTGCCCAGAAATGTTTTTATATACTATAAATGTTAGGCTGCATATTAAATCTGTGCTCTGTTCCTATGGAACAACAGGCAAGTTGGAAAGGACATACAGAAAAGGGTAACTCAGGAAGGAGCCTTTGTAGTAAATGTTGAAAAAGAGGCAATAATTCTGGGAATTTGTGTCTTGAAGGGTTAGTACCCAAAAGTTTTTGGAAAATGAGCAGACTGAATAATAATAGTTTTGTCCTGTTTCATGCTGACTGTAGCAACTCTTTTCTCAGTTTTCACAAGCATTGAACTCCAATGAAATACATTACTAGTTTCTAAATCTGCTTATAGCAAACCAAAAAGTGTTGATCAACATTACAAATGGAAGAAAAAAAGCAGAAAGCAGCATTCTGCTTTCCCATAGAATGTGCTGTCCTCACAAGAGTCCAATGGTATTTCTTACTGCTATTGGGAAGAGTTTTTCACAATCACTTTCTTTCTTTTTTATGTTTTCCTTTTTTTTTTTTTTTAATAATTTCATCTCAGAATCTTTATTGGTTTTGGAGATTTTCTCCTGATGCCCATAATCCAACACAAGCATGTTTACAGAAATGGAAGAGTCAGCAAGTGGCAGTTGCTCCTCTGTAGCAGAAGGGCTGAAGCAGCAGAGCTTAAAACGAATGAAATGCTCTGTTCTGTCTTTCCAGTTCCATTTTCTCTCCTGCACCTTGAGAAATACCATTAAATTCATTGGAATTCGATTGCTACAAAGCCAACATGGTTCCCAGCAAACACTGTTGAGAGCAGTGTGTCCAGAACATTATTTTTTCAGGACCTAATGGCATCCCAAGGAGATAATCCAAGGTACTGCTAGAAAAAAAAGGCATTTCATTTTAGATGTTTTGGTTTTAGTAGACTCGTTTTCAGTAGTGCAAAGTTATTGTAACACAAATTAATGACTTGTTTTGTGGATGCTTCAGACCTCTGAAGGTGAGATTTTGTCAAAGGACAGAGACTCAGAACAAAATAACGATCCACTGCTGTGAGTTTATCTTCAGAGTCTGACTGCTGATTGTCAGTTGACACAAACTAATCCATATAGCACCGAATTTAAGTTGATGAGTTTGAATTTTAAATTGCCTATATCATCCATTATGTTTGAAAGCATATGCTGCTCTTCATTTGGATACACCATGACTAACAATAATGGTTCATCTTGTCTTCAAATCTATAGAGAGGAAATGTAGACTATGCCTTTCAATTCATTTACAGCAGTAATAACACTAGCCAAGACCCCGACATTCTTAATACTGTTTTTAAAAAAGAACGGTTATACTTTCTGATGTAGGATGTGTTTGTGCCTGTCCATGCTATGAGTGTATCTGAAGGAGCACTGGGAGTTGTTGGAAGATCTTATGGGAACGTGAAAGCAAAGGAAAAAGTGGTAGGTCCAGTGGCAAGGAACCGCACGTATATCTGCAGAGAAAGGGGGGATCTGTATGTTGAGTGATGGCACCGTGATCACCAGGTAGCAGCAATGCAACATGGTATAGGGAGAGACAAAGGTGCAGCACCTGTTTATGAAGAAGCCAGGAAGCTCATTGTGATGAGGGCTAAAGAAGTACAATGATTTTATTAGAAATGCTGTTTTCATGTAATGAAAGAATGCAGTATTGAAGCTTAAATAACAGTTCAAACACTGTGAAACTCAGGAGATGCAGGACAGACAGCAGCTGCATTCCCTTTGGCATATCTCGTGCTATGTTAAAGCAGTTACATGAAGAACTGCCTCTCTGATTCAGCACAGCAGTTCCTGTCTTCTTATTACTTCCTGCTAAACTAAGCTGCTTCTTTGATGTTATTGTTTGTGAATCACTGATTGCATAAAAGTTTTAAGCTCAGAGAGTGTGACGTCTGGGTTTCAGAGTCAAATAGAGAATTTTTTAACATACAGTCAGGTTCTATTAGTAACTCTTCTAATATTTGAGTTAAAGGAAATCATCAAAGTGGAGACATTCATCATTAAACAATTCAGAAATAAAAATTTTAAAAGCAGTTTCTATATTATCTTACACTGCATAACAAGAAACTAAGTGTTTTTTTCACCAGCTCCTTTGTTCTTGTTTATTACTAACTGGTTTGTTCAAATAACTTCAAAACTATAAAAAAACTTGACAGAATAGTTGAGATTAAATATTTAGGTAATATTGACAGCTAGGTCTGTACTACTGCTCAAGGATGGAATTCAGATTGAAGCATGCACTTTTGGATATGCAAGTCAGGAATGTGCCTTATATACCCTCTCGGGTGCAGATGAGACACGGTCCTTTCCACTCTGGGTAGGTATGCATTTCTCAACTGAAAACACAGGGAATCAACAGGACTTGTGAAATGTTTTATCTGTGCAGGGTCTTGTTCGGTTGTCATGCCTAAATAGGCATGGGTGACCACAGGGGACCATCTGGCCAACTGGGAAAGCGTATGCTGAGTAAAGGTTTGTGTGGCTGCCCGGTCCTGGGAAGTAAAAAGGTGACACTACCGATTTGAGATTTGTCAGTTTAGGATTTATGTCAGTTTTTACATCTAAACCTTCATTTAGATGGATCCTTCCCATGGGTAGCACTTATCTGGTATTACTCTATCACATTATTTTTTAGCAGATAATGGCTGAGTCTTTGCAACATTTTAAATTTAAGTCCTGATCTCTGATATATTACCCAGTTTATCATTTAAATTTAATGGGATATTTGCCTAAGTAGTACAAGGCAATCGAATAACTCACAAAAACAGCCTGTGTCCATATTAGCTAAATAGAAAATGGGCACAATTCACAGTATGTTCAGTTATTTCCATACCATCTTCTCAGATCTCTGAATTACATCTGTAGCTAAACTCACAGGAGAGCAAATTCAAGCCTTTCTGAGCTGCCAAAACTATATAAACAATGTTAGTAGAAGTGAAATTTGGGACCTGTGATTTCAGTTGTATTTCTTTAGACCACTGCTTTCGAGGAAATGAAGGGCTTGAGGAAACTCACTTGATAACTGGCAGCTCCCAGAGGACGCATTATAGTTTTCCCACATACTGATGTCTGATATAACTTGACAGCATCAACACTGCTGACGGGTGCAAAAAGAGAATTCTTGTATCCACCCCAGGAACAGGAACTGTCACTGATTCAGGCTTGTCAAAAGAAACCTGCCGGAACTTTTTCTTCTGCACAGACATCCATTCAGCAGGATGCTGGGCCTCCTTTTATCTTTTTCACTGATTTACAGAGAAAATGAAGAGCCATTTCCCCTGTATAAAGATTGTATTTAATATCTATAGGTTGCTCCTGATGGCATAGTTATGATTTAACACCCTGAGAACATATCTTCCTTCTATTAAAATTCACATTTAGAGAGAAGAGTAATTTCTTCACTATCCACACCTGAGGTCTGGGAATGCACCAGTTAACCACTTCCTCTCATAAATCTTTTTTTTTTTTTTACCCTTGATGAATATAAATAATGTTGTTTTTTCATACCTCTCCAAGGTATTTGACTAGATTGTCTACGGTCATTAGCTGCAAAATTAATAGTACATCATATTAACAGTAATACATGACTTCTGGTGCTATTTTTTTCTGTTGCTATTATGCCCGAAAAATCTGTTTTAAATGTAGTGGCATCTGTTTTAGTGTTCTCCAAAGATCAATCTTGAGTATTTCTTTTTACTTACAGTGACAGTGGCAATAAAATTTCCAATCATCTTCAGCTGTACAGTGCAGAGAGAGAGTGTGAATCACAGTGGCTCTCAAGCAAAAGAAAAATGTTAGATTTTGGTGATAGATGAGTGAGTATTTTGTTAACAAATTTTTCCTGAAATCCCTTTTGAATTATTCAGGCTAGCTCTTCCATTGAAATATCATCAAATATTTGGTAACTAAGACTACTTTTGAAATGTACAGAGCACAGACTCCGGAAAGTAAGCCCCAGTCATTAAAGTTTGACTTTCCTTATTGCTCTATCAAATGTTTCTTCTGCTTAGCAGTCATTACACAGCTATAAATCAGAGAATCACAGGACAGCACATGCTGGAAGGGACTTCTGAAGATCATCTGTTTTAACCCTTTGGCTAAAGTAGGGCCTTGGATTAGATCATGCAGGAACATGTCAGATCATGTCTTGAATTTTTCTGCGAAGGAGATTTCACCACTTCTCAAGATGACCTCTTCAAATATTTAATTGTTCTCATAGTGGCAATTTTTTTCTTATATCCAGATAGAATTTCCCCCAGAGCAACTTGTGTTCCTTACCTCTTGTCCTGTCACAGTGCATTTGTTGAAGAAAGAACCTCCATCTTCTCTACAATGACCTTTCTTCATACATCAGATTCTCCAGCCTCTCATCGCCTTTGTGGCCCTCCTCTAGACTCTCTCCATTTCTTAATGTATCTCTTGAGCTTGGAGGAAATGAAAATTGGACACAGTATTCCAGGAGTGGCCTAAAAGGTGTACAATAGAGGAATAATTGCAACCCAATGCAAAACAATTCAGCAGAAACAGGTTTTTCAGAAAACTAATGTTAGATTCTGATTTCTTGCTAAAATTTATTGGATTTGATGTTTTTCCTTTGGTTTTTAAGTAGACATGTCTAGAACTAATATATTTATCTGGCTGGGTTTCATCTAGTTTTACTTTAAATGTAATTCATAGAGCTGTTCAAAGCCACTCTTCCTGTCGTTTATCGATTGTTTCCACCAGCATTCCTTGTCCAATAGTTTTATTTACATTTGAGATGCTAAGAAAAGTGTTCTTTGGAAAGGATTTACTGGTTAATACAAGCCTTTGGACTTGTCTACATTTGTCCACTGATCATGTTGCCATGTTTCAGAGAAATGCAAAAGTGATTTGCCTTTCTGCATGTTTCAGTCAGGAGGCTTAAGACATGTTAGAAAACCCCAACAAAAATTCTCATCCAAGCAGATGAGATATGCAACAATTTGTATCACAAGTAAGAAAGCTGAAGTAGGAAGAGAGTATGACTTCTTATAAGAAGAGGACTAGTTCTAGCACTACCTGATTTGTCTGATCTTTTTCAATATACACAGTGTACAGAGGGGCAATGCAAAGCTGTGCTGTCTTCCTTACAGCTTTCTCCCATCTTCCCTCACGCTTGTTGTCCTCCTTTTTTGTGCTGTGTCTGCCCTACAGTTCAGGACTCTAATACCAACCATTGATGAGACCAGGAGCAGTGCAGGCAAGAGGGAAACACCAACCTCTGATAGCCCTTCCTAGCCTCTGATCTCTTTTATACCCTCCTACTTTCTCACCCATGTATTTCAGTGTCTTCCAAATTTCCTGCTGCCACAGACTTGCTCCATTTGATGGTCCTGAGCTGGGCAAGATGGAGTTGCAGACCATCACGACATGATTGCAGACCATCCCAGACACTTTAGCAACTGCAAGGTGCTAAAAGGAATCATGTCCACAAAAAAGATACATAGGGCCATGAAGTCCTACATACCCTCTTTACAGCCCAGTTGCTTACATTGAACGCGGTGTTGCACATCCTTAGGATCCTGTAAATAAATTAAGATCAAATTGAAGCTATTTCAAACGGTTTCTCTTCTTCTTTGTAGGTTTCATAATATTTCCAAGGGCTTTTTGTTGGTGGTAGTTTTGTGATTTTGTTTTTAACAAAGGCATTATAATAATAAAAGTGAGATTTTAAAAACTTACCTGTCAGTGGATTAGCCACTGTCTTGGGAAGACTTAATTTTTCAAAGGCACACAGCATTCATAGAAGCACCAATATTACACCCAGATTTTAAAATCTCAAGATTCATAGATGCATACTAAGCAATAACTTATCTCAAAAGACTGAGGTCTTCAAGAATATTTTGTGATGTTTGAGACTTACATATCTCTTCAAGAAAATGCTTGTTTTAGGCATGACAATTAGCTAGTTAAATGATCCATAATGCAAAACTAGTTGTCGCTTCTCTAGAACACATAAAACTACCTGGAAGTTCTTTAAAACTTCAAAAATTATTGCTATGCCACAGTCACTGTTTTATGTGGATTACCTTTATGGTAATTTCATTTGTGACACAAAGGAAGGGGAAAACTGGGTGCTTTTAAATAAATATTATATTTTTTAAATGAACCACCATGAAAATGGATATTCAGAGCTATTCACAGCAAAATTTTCTTTAACAAAAACAGTGCTATGGGCAGATACAGAGTATTTTCATCCTTTTTGCTTTTAAATATGGTTCTATACAGGCCATTTGAAGCTTTGACCTTTGTTGCTCTTTGCACTGAGAATTATATTCTTGGATAAACATTTATATTATTTATTTTGTTTGATTAATACAATAACTTCCGGTGGGACCAGATCATTTTTTTCATACAAAAGATGGTACTGTATATTATTTCTATAGTTGTATTACTACAGATTTCTACTTGCAAACAATTTTTTTGGAAAAAAAAAATGGGGCTTGCTTTTTCTTCATGAAATATTTGCAGTCAGATGACAGTGTTTATGAGTTTGCTCGTACTTGATATGGATCAGTGAACAGATTTTGTGATTGCTGTCTAGCTCTGTATTGTTTGCCAACTGATGACAGAAGGTGTTCAGGCAATTATATGAAATTCACAATTTGGTTTGCATGGCAGGTCAACTGCATATTTCAATGTTGTTTTTTCCTCACTAAGCTCATTAAGTAACTAAATTAATCTTTGTTTAATTTGCACCCATCCCCAGAGGCAGCTCAGGACTTCTTAGAAGGATAAGAAAGATTCAGTCCTGCTGCCCCTTGGAGGTCGAACCAGGGGGCATCCAAGTTGCTCCAGCAGAGGGATAAAAAGAACAGGAGATAAGAATGGGATCAGGATAAAAAGCCAGTGAGAAAAACCCAAAATTGCTATTCTGGCTGCTGGTAAGGGAGAGTTAGATGTGTCTGTGTGAGGGAGAAGAAGGGCCACATGTATTACTTCTCACAGCTGTAGTTCCTGTGCTTCAGATCTTGGTTCTTCTTGTTCTCAGTGTCAGCAAATAGAGTGACATCCACATCTACAGAGATTGGACTGTGGTGAGGCATGAAGCAGATGAAGAGGAAAAAATGTGGCACTGCAGCCAAAATGAACCTCAAGATCAGGGGCAATGAGAACTCACCTCTCCATGAAAATCATGGAACACTTGGTGCTAGGGAGAAGAGATGTGTTTGTTGGTGCAGTCTCGGTGCTCAGGGATCCACTACTCTTTTAGGTACACTTTCAGTGAGCACTGCGTAAGTGAAGACAGGCAGAAATGGCAAGTGGAAGCACATTTTTCAAGAGAGCAGATGGGAGACAGGCTCAGCATGACTTATTGTGCATAAATACATTGTTAGTTTCCTACTGTTGTTACAAGCAAATGAATGATGTAACCCTTCCCTCATTTTTTGTGCAGATATAGTATTCATGAAAGTCCTGTGTGGGAATCTGGAAAGGTTCAGGGTCTTATCTGTGCACAGGGGATGCTATGCTTATGGCCACTGGCTGTGGTTTGATGTTACAAGCAATCCATCTTTATGGCTCTGCGTGCTGGACCAAGACCAATGCAGCAACATGACTTAAAAATATGATGCCCTGTAAGCCTAGGCTGCTGATTCAGTCACAGTCAGAAAATTTGACCAATTTTATATCAGTATGACATTGTCTGCACCTGAGTTATAACTTTATGCCAGATCAAGTATCATCTGTCCTCCTACACCAGGCATAAAGCCAGCAACAAGACATAACAGCAGCAGGAAACATGTAGCACGTGTTCTAGCCGGTTGGTTGGAGAGGTAAGCATATACTCACTCTCAATCCATAATCTAATTTGCTTCCTGGTGGTTGCGTAGACATCATGAAACTGTGGCTTCTGGATTTTTGTTTTTCTCTTGGATTCAGTTTTCATTACACAACTGTAAAGTATGTTGGATTCCTGTATCAGGTGATAAAAGAAAATTTAAAGGAGGGCTACCCATGCACTCACATTAAATATTACCTGAAATGCCAGTGATGTGAAACATCCTCTGAGCTCATTACATCACAGTCATTACATTCAGCAGTATGTAGTTATATCACTACAGTTAGAGATTTCGATACCAAATAAGTGTGCTTGGGAAAATTCGATAGTATTTTTCTTTCTTTCTTTCCTTGCCATTCAAGTTCTACTGGGATGCCAGAGTCACAGCAGGTCCAAACAGTAGAGGTTAGCTGAAAGAATTATTGACTAGATATCTGGCAAAGCTGCAGCCTAGGAAATCTACAAGCCGTAAATGCTAAAGAGAAAAACAATGCCCAGAATAATCCATTTTCTAATGAAGACATGCTGTTTGTGAGCTGGGTTTTCTGCTCTTTGACCAGTTCTGTTTATCATCTTGCTTCTATCTACATGATTCTTTTCTAGTCTGTCATTGACTTACACAGAAGAAGTAGAATTATTCCTAAAGGATGCAATTGTTTCTCTAATTCTTAATATGAAGCCAGGTTTACACTTGACTTTCCAGTGTGCCTTTATGCATTTAATTGCATTGTGAAATTCAATACTTTGTGTTTTTTTGAAATAATAAAATAACTCTCATCAATGAGCCTTTTTTGCTTTGGTTCAATCACAGCATGTGTATGATTTAAAAGTTGCACCACCCACATTGTCCAAAATTTTGCAATGCACAGATGCTCAGTAAATTGCATACCTCCATCTGTGGCAATATAATTAGCTGGAAGAAGGTTTGGATTTGGATTTAATGCATTGTATTTTGATTTGGCTTGAAACAGTTTTAATTCTTCTGAATTCTGGGGGTGGAAATTCTGCCATTGAATATAGTCTGCACTTAATTTTATAATATTTCTCAGTTTAAACTGAGAAAGAAATTGATCCCATTTTAAGTAGCAAGAACTGCAGTGCCCAAATCCAGTAATTCTTTAAGGGCTTAGTACATTCATATACATACGTAATAGCTGTGTTCCTTTTTCATGTGAGTTAAGCATATGAAAATGATATGTGCATAGTAAATACCTGATAAATACATTTCTAGAAAGTAAATGGGTGGACATTTTCTGTTATAATCATAATTCTTAGATTCTTGGTGACAATTTTTGTTTGAACATTTCAAAGACTTCTAACAAACACTGAGTAATGAAATTGTGCAAGAAGCCTGCAGAATTGTTTCTGGAGGGGACAGGGGACAAAGGGACTGTGATTTGCCCAAACTCAGCAAAAGCAATAGAAAGAAAATTCAGGCATTTTGTTCCACAACATTATTTTAGTCACTCAAATTACACTTATAAGAGAAAACATAATAAATGTTGTTTTCAAGTAAAATCTTCACAGGGAACTCATTGCAGTTGCTTATTAGGTTGGGTGGATTGTGCCAGAATAAAGCAATGTTTTTCTAGAAAGTAATCCTGAGATTTTTACATAACATTTTTGTTTCTCTTCCCTAAACAAGTAGATGTGTACTCTAAAACATCTTGAAAATTTGTTGCCCTGCTGGCGCCATACACAAAGCACAATCAAAACTGCTATTATTTGTCCTAGAAGTACACTTTCCTCCTAGAGTAACCTGCAAATTCAGATATCTACCTGATCCTCATCAAAGCAGCATACACTGCATTTATTATCCAGGAAAACATTCAAGTCTTTATAAGCACTTACAGTTGGTACTGTCTTTGCCTTTTCACAAGCACATACTGTCTTTTTCCAGCAGAACAGGTGAAACTCATTGTGGGGAAGAGTGTAATGCACAACCAACTGCTGTATGAGCTTGCAAGACTTCTGCCAAGAAAGATATGAATAACAGCTTGTGTTACCTGTCAGAGTTCTTCAAACTGGAGGTTACTAGGCTTAGAAAAACAAAAAACTCTGAAATATTAATCTGGGAGTCTAATCATTAAACTAACCCCTTAGGATGAAATACCCTTAGAGGTGAAGGCAACATTTAGAATACTGTTCTGAAACAAGGCAATATATCCTCCAGCAGCTCAAATCTTTTTGAAATTTCTCTGAGCTTCAGGGAATCTGTTAGTGAAGTCACTGGAGTACCCCAGTGTTCCCATCCTTCTCCCTGCTGCACTTGCCAGCTTCCCTACGGTGAGGAACCCCAAGTGAACTACACAAAAACACTTACCTTTCCCAAAGACAAGGCCCACAGTCTGTCCTTAAAGAAACTCCAGACTGACAGCTGGAGCCCAATCCACAGTCACCTTATTCGTAAACAACTCCTGATCCATCTTTCGGTTCCTGTGGCTCCTGAGAAGCAAGGGGACAAATTTCTTGTCAAAAAGAAGTTTTTAGCTTTTTGGGAAAAATATATCTTGTGTTTCTGTAAAATATCTTGTATTTCTATCTGTTTAACAGTATCACATATGTTACCTGATTTCTGGTATGTGAGTATTTCGTATTTAGCCAAGATTTAATAGGTGGTTCAGTTAGGTCAATATTTAAAAATCTCTTCATAGAGATTTTGGCACTAAAACAGTGAATAAATTCACTGTGTTTAAAACATTGTTCTTGTGTGATCATAGAATAATGTATATTGAAAGAGACCTTTGGAGATCATCTAGTCCATCTTCCCGCTTAAAGCTCTTAACTTAAAAATTAGATCAGCTTGCTCAGGGCCTTGACCAGTTGTTTCAGAGATCTCCACAGATGGAGTTTATACAGCCTGTAGAGCAGAGTACACTAACTACATTTTTTTCCTTGGTTTTAACTAGAATTTTCTCTGCTTTATCTTGTCTCCATTGCTTCTTGTCCTATCACTAAGTACCTCCAAAAAGCATTTGGCACTGACTTCTGGGTACTCACTCAATAGGTAGCTGAAGAAAGCAATTAGATATCTTCTTCAGATCAAAGTAACCCACCTCCCTCAAACCTTCCTAGTATATTATGTTATCTGAACACAAGGAAGCACTAAATTTTGAACCATTTAATTCTTTATAATTCATCTGTGCTTTCCACTACCAGAAGCTAAGAACAATGGCAGTCAGTTTTAATAGCTTCACGGAATGTAGGTGATGGCAATGAGGATGTTGGGGTTTGTGATGGTTGATGCAGATTGCTGGTTTTCAGATGTGTCAGGTATGATTTTGCGGTAGGGTTACTAATATGCTTGTAACAGAGTGGAAATTTCCTGTTTCAAGTGCTTAGATGCTTGGAAAGTATCCAGATTTTTTCTCATGATATATAGCACTGCCGAGTTGCAAGTAGCATTTTGATGCCTGTTTTCTAGAAAAAAGCATAGTACACTTTTTATTATGAATGTCCCACCTGGTGTTTTTAAATATATACCATTAAATCTTGTGCAATATTTTAACTTAATACCACAAATTGTCTTTTTATTTGGTTGGTTGTATGATAATGCATCAGTCTACTGTTCCATGTCAACACTTCGAATGTTCTGGTTGCTGCTGAATTCTAACATCTGCTTTAAATTATATAGCTTTTCCTAACAAAGTTCTTTTGGACCAAAACATACCATACTTCTGTTAAATACATAAGATCATGTTTATCGGAAAGTTTGGTAAAAAGTTAAAACCAACAATTTCCTATCACTTTTTCAAGTTTGAAAAACATCTTTCTCTTGTATTTATTCAGGACCCAAACATTACATTTCATTAGATTCCCGAACATGTGATGTTACAATTTTCAGTGACAGATAGGTGACTTATCTGACAAAATTGTATCTAAATCTAAATCTAATCTTGACTTTTGTAGAAGACTTGCTCAGTTTTTGGACCTATTTGCAGTTAGTTTATTTAAAATAAAATAATCTTACATATTATCTCATTTTAGTTGTTCCTGTAGGTTTAGAAGCATCTGGAAGCTAGAAGAGAGTTCGACAACAGCACTGGATGAAATAAATGAGTAGAATGTAATTACATACCAGCTGAGTTGCATTTACTTTTACATAGTGGAGGTCCTATCCTAACAAATGTTGGGTGGACAAAGGTTCTGTGCAGGAAGTTCATGCTCCTCAGCTGCCACTGATACGATGTGGAAAGATATAAGCAAAAATTACCACTCAGAAAACACTTAATCCCAAAGGTGTTTATCTGAAGCCTGTAGGCTTCAATCTAGCTCTATGTCCTGCTGCTTGCCAGCCTGAGTTTCGCATATTTTCCTATGATTGTTCAGGTGAGCTTTCACAACCTGCACTAAAGCATGTGCTACCTCTGTTAGTATTGCATGTACAAGTTGTACAAGAACATGAGAGTCACAGTTACTTCTTTGATTGTCCTGTGGACAGATAATGAAGAAGTATTAACATCTATAGGGATTTCAGGGGGTCCTTTTGTCCTCATCTCACTGGAAGAAAAGATCGTTGGGCTGGACAGGTTTGAACTGAGGGTTTTATTCCTTTATGCTTTTCCCTTTTTGCACTTCTTACCAGAAATAGTAAATCAGAAAAAATAAATTGTGACAGGTCAATCCAGGTTTAGAGTGCTCTACCTGTGAATTGCAACAAATGAGAAAGTAATATGTAGTCAGAAGAAGGAAGGATGACATCCTTCATGCTACAGGAGAAAAATGGCAGAAGTGCAAAATGCTCTAGGGGTCTTATTTTTGAAAATATATTTAATTAATTCATTATTATTGCTAACTGATGTCTTAATTCCATTCTGACTGGGGCATGTGGGGCTGTTGTAACATAGATAATGAAATTATCTATGTGTATAAATGACTACTTCTTGCATCTCACCCTGGATGAACTTGAGTCAGACTCTGAATATGATGTAGAACATGACGACTTCCTTTGTAAAAGGCTGAGCTGCTCTGCTGAGGTGCTAAGAGCATTTTCTTTCGTAGCAAGAAGGACATCAAAATTGCTCAGCTTTTTGCAGGGTTGTGCCTTAAGACCCTATACCTCTAGCAGATTGACAAGCAGAATAGTAGAAAAAGTGAGTGGGGAGTTGCCATGGTGATTACAACATTTGATAACTGCAAATAACACTGCTTTGTAAAGCAACCATGAACCAGAATACAAAAATGGCATTTATTGTAACTGAAAGTCCTAATTCCTGTAAGCCTGTCCTCATTGACTTTCAATATATTTATAATTGATTCAATTTGATGCTCATGATATGGCTTCACACACAAAACAAGGTTTTTGTTCTGTTTTGTTGTCCCCTAATGAATTGGTAGGAACTATAAAGAGAGAGAAAACTGAAATCTTAAAACAGTGTAGAGACCAAGTAGGTATCTGTCAACGTTTGACTTCCTCTCTACTGAGTGGCTATCTGTAATGAATTCTTCTTCTACATCTTCCCCTTCTATAGCTTTGGAAAGACAATGTTTGCAAAAGTGGGTTGTTTGCTTATACCAGCTTGCAACAGGAAATCATGGCAGAACTAAGGCAAGAAGTCATGCATTTATCTCCTTGTTATACTACCTAGGCTTAGATTCAGCAGCAGAGATATAAGAAAAGGCAGAGTCCCCGCTCATCAACTTGCCAACAGAACTGATTTAAGCTTTTTTGTCTGCTACTATAGTGAGACTGTTCAGTCACCTTTAAAATAATTTTCTCCTAAATACGTCGCTAGTGTGAGCAAGTTAGCGTAGCTAAAATTTCACTAGACATCAGACTTCAACTAACTCTAAAAACAATATTTATTCTTTTTAACCTTAAGTTAGCTGTCATTCTGTTTAGAATGACTAATTTAAAGTTTCCTGTTGATTCTGTTCACAAATCTTAAAAAGTCTCTAGGAATAAGCAGAAAGGATCACAAACACAATCTGAGAGAATGGAGTGACTAATCAGATCATCACTTAAAGATAACTTGCCCAGGAAACTTGGGAAAATTGAAGATTTTGCAAATGCATAGAATCTATTTTGGATAATGTCTATAATACATTATTATAACATAAAATTGAAGTTAATATAATTATCAACATTCTGGGAGCCTAACTTCATTTAAGGCTTTATCATATTTTTTGGCAGTGACTCTGTTTTCTAAAACAGGGAATTGTTAAGCGCACTTGTGGAAGCAAGTGTTGTATTTTCTGTCACCTAATATGGCCATCAAGCCCAGCTAAACTGTACAAGAAACAAGCTGTCATAGAACTGGATTGACAGTCCTTTTTTTTTTCTACCAATTCATTCCAAGCACAGAGATTGTAATTGCAGATTTACTCTTTGAAGAGCACTGACTCATCACTACCTATTGCATTTCAAAATTTTATTTCCGTATCACTGTTGAGTCCTTTTGAAGTATTCCTGCTACTAGGTCTGTGCTCTTAGTCTCAGTCAGTTTTGGTTTTGTTTGTTTACTGAAATCAGGGTATGATTATGAGTTATGAATGAAGTTTAGGAAAGAAAAAGGGTAGAAATCTTATTCTTAATTTTGGTAATTTAGAAAGTGCACATTGTTCTGCATTTTAGTGTATGACTCAGTCAAGAAGGTAGAAGTTTCTGATTCAAGATCTGAATCAGACCCTAGATTTTCATGCATCTGTTATGGTTTTGTATCAACTTAAACTAGTTTAGGGGTGACAAAACAATCTAACTATCAAGATTTAGCAGGCTAAATTTCTTTGTCAACTCAACTGCATTAAAAAAAGAAAAAGAAAAAGAAAGAAAGAAAAAAAAGAAAAAAAAAAAGGATGTTGCCTCTACTTTTATCAAGATGAGGGAATAGTTGAAACTTTAATAAGAATACAATTTATTGAGTTACTTCTTTCTTTGAATGCTTTATTTCGTTCAATACATTCATATGGTTAACCCTTGTTTTAAGTGAGATACAGCCTAAGCTGTTCTGGTGCATGTTATGAGGTGAAGGGTAAGATAAGAGGGTGGTTTGAAATTAAAGGCTGATGGATGCCATGTAAAATTCGTAAGTCTGTCTCAACTGGGCATTGTGGAAGAGGTAACTGTGGCATGCCTCTATATGCTTCTTTGTAGGAAAGGAAAATGAAGTGTTTCTAGAATACTAAGTTCTAAAGAAAGAGAACAAGCAAGAAGAAAATACATAAAGGAAATAACCTGAATATTTAGTCATTATGTGACAAAGCAGATAGGGATGCACAAAAGGGAGTGGAGGAAAGACATATGGGGGTATCCACCTCTCCTCCAAGCAAAGATTTCAATACTTTTTCTCCCAGTATCCCTCTGGGCAAAACATCCACCATAAAGCTAGACAAAAACATAATACAATGGGTGAACAACGGGCTCGAAGGGTCAGGCTTAAAGGGTTGTATTAAATGGGGTTACCTCATGCTGACAACCAGTCATTAGTGGCATTTGCAGGGCTCCATTCTAGGTCCAATTTTCATTGAGTTTTTCGTAAATGGCTTGGATACAGGATTTGAAAGTATAGTAAGTAAATTTGTGGACCACATTAAATTGGGAGGAGCTGTTGACTCCCTCAGGGATAGGGAGGCCTTGCAGAGAGATCTTGACAAATTAATGGGCTGGGCAATCACCAAGTGCATGAAATTTAACAAGAGCAAGTGCTGGATTATGCACTCGAGATGAGGCAGCCCTGGCTATAAGTACAAACTGGGGGACAAGAGGCTGGAAAGCAGCCCTGCAGAAAGCGATCTGGGGTTTCTCGTTGACAGCAAGTTGAATCTGAGTCAGCAGTGTGCCCTGGAGCCAAAAGGGTCAACTGTACCCTGGGGTGCATCAGGCCCAGCGCTGCCAGCCAGGCGAGGGGAAGGATTGTCCCCTCTGCTCTGCCTGGTGTGGCCTCACCTTGAGCACTGGGCACAGATCTGGGCACCACAATATGAAAAAGGACAGTATTAGAGAGCATCCAATAGAGAGCTACAAACATGGGGAAGTGACTGGAGGGCAATACACATGAGGAACGGCTGAGGCTCCTTCGTTTGTTAAGCCCAGAGCAGAGGAGGCTGAGGGGAGGCCTCATGGCGGCCTACAGCTCCTCACAGGGAGCGCAGGGGCAGCGCTGAGCTCTGCTCTCTGGGGACAGCGACAGGGCCTGAGGGAGCAGCATGGAGCTGTGTCAGGGGAGGGGCAGGTGGGAGTTAAGAAAAGATTCTTCACCAGAGGGTGGTGGGCATGAAATGGTCTGTCCTGGGCAGTGAGCATGGCCCCACGCTGCTGGAGCTCAAGGAGCATTAGGACAATGCTCTCAGCCTTAGGGTTTGGATTTTGAGTGGTTCTGTGTGGAGCCAGGGTTTGGACTCGATGACCCTTGTGTGGGTCGTGGCGCTTCCCACCCCTGATAGTAATCTTGACCCTTCCCTTAAAATCTCCTTCCTGCAAGCTGATGGAAAGCAAGCAGACCAAGCAAGCAAAGAGGCCAGCCATGGGCTGGTCCTGCCTGGTAGGTGTAGCCTACAAACCTCCATTATAGTCACTGTCATCGTTATCTGATTTCCTGTTTGTGTTCAACAGCAATGGTAATTTTCCTCTTTCCTTTATACTAAGCATACTTCAAGCCCGTTATGTTCCAATAAAACCCTTAAATGAATCAGATTTGTAGGATGCCTGGTCTTAATAGGGAAGTAAAAAGATGGGAGATAATCTGCCAACAATAGGAGTCCTCTCCCCATTGTATTCTGTGCCAGTACATGGACTTGCAAGACATCATTACTATTCACCTACATCCATATTTTTTCATGTCATTACATTAATTCTTTCATGATTACTAATTACTGTTTCTGATGAATTTCCTTTCCTGAAGGAAAAACATTCCCAAGAAAGAAAATTATTGTTTTCAAATTCACAAAAATGTTATTCATTGCAAAAACAGGACTACCTTTTCCTTAGAAACTCTTCTGATTATATCAGCTCTGCTAGTTACTAGATCCTTCTGGGAAATATGTTTTCTTCTGTGTATTGTTCAGAGCAAAAAAATAGGAGGCAAAGCTACTGAGAAATCACTAGTAATTAGAACTGAAGAAGAAAATATTGAAAACTGACAGGGACAGTTAGTTTTGCACCTAACTTTCTGTTTTCCTCCCTGGTTTTAATAAAAATAGCAGTAAATAACTGTTTTCATATTTCCTCTTTAAAGTGACTTTGCAAACAGTAGTCTCCAAAAAAAAAAAATAATAATAAGGTTTGTGTTTGCAATGCTCTGTACCTCTGTGGAATGCCACTGATGTGGTTCTGAGGAAATCAAGCTTTGATTGCGTTTTGTAGCAGTTTCCAAGTTAGTAGCTAATGAAATCAGACTGTGGTGGTAGAGAAAACTAATGGTGCCGTTATGATTGAATTCTTGAGCCTTACCATGAACATTTGTGATACTTTACAGAGCTGTGAAACGTAGTTGCTGGTGAACCCCCAGTTAACAAACAGAAAGGAAAGGCAGTGATGTTATAGGAGTATAGAGTCATAGGACCATTTGAGGTGGAAGAAACCTTTTAAGGTCATCTAGTCCAACTCCCCTGCAAGGAACAGGGACATCTACACCTAGACTGGAGTACTCAGAGCTTGGTCCAGCCTGACCTTGAATGTCTCCAGGGATGGGGCTTCCACCACCTCTCTGAGCAACCTGTTCCAGTGCTTCACTTATTGTAAAAAACTTTTTCCTCATATCCAGTACAAATCTCCCCTCTTTAAGTTTGAAACCATTTCCCCTTGTCCTATCACCACAGATTCTGCTAAAGAGTCTGTCCCTTTCTTTCTTATAGCCCCCCTTTAGATACGGAAAGGCCACTCTCACGTCTACCCGGTGCCTTCTCTTCTCCAAGCTGAACAATCCCAGATCTCTCAGCCTGACCTCGTAGGAGGGGTGTTCCATCCCTTGGATCATTTTTGTGGCCCTCCTCTGGACACACTCCAACAGGTCCATGTCCCTCCTGTGCTGAGGACTCCACATCTGGATGCAGTGCTCCAGGTGAGGTCTCACCAGTGCAGAGCAGAGGGGCAGGATCACCTCCCTCAACATGCTGGCCATGCGGCTTTTGGTGTAGCCCAGGATACAGCTGGCTTTCTGGGCTGTGAAGGCACACTGCTGGATCATGTTCCACTTGCTATCCACCAGTGCCCACAAGTTCTTCTCAGGAGAGCTGTGCTTTATCCTTTCATTCCCTAGCTTGTATTGATAGTGGGGGTTGTCATGACCCAGGTGCAAGACCTCACATTTGGCTTTGTTGAACCTCATGAGGATCTGCTGGGCCCACTCTCAAGCCTGTCTAGATCTCTCTGGATGGCATCCTGAACCTCAGGTGTGCTGACAACACCACACAGCTTGAGATACAGAAGCACAGCACAGTTAGATTGTACTCTTCTTTCTTTCTTTCTTTTTTTATTGCATTGAAAGAAGTTGAATAAAAATGTCTATCTAGACAAGCCCTGTCCTAAGGAGCAGGAATTCCATCTAGACTGATGAAGAAGGGAAAGGTCAGTATAGTTTGTCATCAGCACAGTCGTGGGTTGAAATGAATCTCCAGTATGTGAAAGACCACTTAAATAAATGGTTTCTATGTGAGTTTCCCGATGAGATGATCCTATCCTGTATAAAGTCAGAGAATCCCAACACATGAAATTTCTGTGATTTACCCTTGACTAGGAATATTTCAGTGTGATGGGCAACCACTATTAAAGAAGGTCTTGGCTTTTCTCATGGCAGTGCTGGCACAAGGCCATTGTGTGGGTCTGCTCCCCTGGAGAGATTCCAGAGCCTGCTTATGGGGGACGAGGAGTGTAATCTATCCAGTGGCTATTTTCTTATTTCAGTACAGATGTTTAGTTGCTTTAGTTGCTGTAGGAAATCAGTTCCAGTTAGACCACACTGTAGTCTTGCTTATCTACTGTATTCTTACTTTGTACTTGAGTTTTATTGCAGAATCCTCCTGCTGTTGATTTTGGCTCCAATGAGCATTTTTTTTTTTCCTAAGATCCCTAGAGTCTTGTGTATAATTTGTATTTTTCAGTGGGAAGTGGATTATGATGAGACCTGGAGAGTACAGTGATGTGCCCTGTATTAACTTCAGTGTTGCAAATTCTGCTGGGGGCAATGCTTTATAAGTGGAAAAGCATTATTACTTCTCGTGAGATTTATGTTAATAAAATTAATCGTGATGAACTATTTGCGTATCTATGTGGCAGTCACTTTTCCAAAGCTGTTTTTTCTACCCCTATTTTTCTACCCCTACAGGGGCTGTTTCTTCTACATGCAGGTCAGTGAGCTTTTACTGCAATCACAGCAAACATGCAAATATAAATTCTTCATACAAACCAATAGGAAAAAACGTCCTTGGTTAGGAAAGACAGACAGCTGGTAATTGAAAGAGTTGGTTCTGCTCTGTTCTGTGCTGTTCTGTGCTGTTCTATTCAACAAAAATATAGTTTAGGGGCAACCTTAATGCAGTTCATTCTGTCCAATTTATTCGGGTAATTGTCTAGGAGAAGCTTTCATAGTGGAGTATGAAATGAAGGGTGATAACATATACTTTGCTGGTTTCAGGTCTTTTTGGAAAGAAATGATAATGTGAATTCAATACACTATGAGAATTATAGCTTACCAAGACTGTTATTTCAATATTGTTTTAATGTAATCTCAAACAAACCCAAATTTGGAAAGGAAATGCTGACAATACTTTGTGATGCAGAGTTAAAAAAAAAAAAAAAAAAGGTGGAAACTTTTCTCTGATGTGAGGGGCAGATGTACTAGCAGAGCTTTGCTGCTGAGATCCAATTCCAGACCTCTAAGAGCACAGAAATTAATGAGCAAGAACACATGCTCCAAGGGAATTCAGCTTCTTTCTTCAGCTTCATGGCACTGTAGCAGACTCTTAAGGTTCTTTGACAAGTAAGAAACTGCTATTGTTCCTTGCTGTGACCTTTCTTTATGGGCGTTCATAGCTGCGGCTCCATCATTTTGTTTAGTATTGTTTTGTGTGGGTCTTGGGTGTCTGTTCAGTGCAGTTGATTTCTGGAAACTGAAGAGCAGATGGTTGGTGTTTGTAAATTGCCAAAGCCTTGTGACTTCAAATGCTTAGTTGACTTGAAAATTCGAGCAGCAAACATAGCTATTTAAGAACTGTACAATCCTTTTCTTTTTGTCTCCCCTACGTCCCTGAACAAAATGAAGATTGAATCTTCCCTGTGCTCTTCATAAGCTATATGGATTATATTTGTTTACATTGCACGTATTTTAATATTAATATTCAGTGTCAGAAATCACACAGATTTTTGGCTTTGTTTGAATGTAAATATATTTAAATGTATATTTGATGGATTTTTTCAAACATACATCTGTATATTTGATATTACTTGACTCTACATATTACCAAGTTCTGTGATTCAGACAGTATGTAGTCTACAGTAAGAAGTCTTCACCATCTGGACGTCATCCTGGCAGCCTGCTCTTGGTGTCCCTCCTTGGGCAGGGAGCTTGGACCAGGTGACCTCCAGAGGCGTCTTCCAACCTAAGCCATTCAGTGATTCTGTAAGCATAAAATCACAGTAGAAATATACCAGATAAACTTTTATTTCCACTTATTTAGCAAATTGTGATACAAAGCAGAAGTTTTCCCTTTCTGAGAATTAAATAAAGAATTCCAGATTTACTCTGTAGATTACTATTTAAGAACAGGGCTTATTTTTTAAATTAAGCAACGAAATCTAATTTAATCTTGACAGATTTATTGGTATAACTATTGTCACTGAAGAAAAAAAGAACATCTAAGTTTGTAGTATTGCAGTGCGTTTTTCAGGCGTTGTTTTATCATTTCTTTATGATAGAAAGAATAAATAAAAAACATGTAACCCACCCTTATAGTGCTATAAATATATCAACCAATTTTCCACCTCTGGATGTTTCCCTTGCTGCAAACAAAGAATAAAGGATTATTTCTGCATGCTTATTAATCTTGCATCATACAAGAACAGAGCCCTGTATGTTTTAATTTGGAAGCTCTCTTAGACATTTTGCAGAATGTAGCCTTTGATTTCTTCCAGTGACAAGCACTGAATTCCTCACTGGGCTTTAGGTACATCTGCTATAAGGGCTTTTTCTGACCCAGCTGCTGCAGCAGCACAGGAGATGACAGGACAGCTGATTCTCATCCATGCTCAGACCTGAACCTCATCTCCCGTTGCTGCCAGGAGGCCAGACCTTGCATCTCCTTTCTCTTCATCCAGAGGAGACAGAATTAGCCCAAAGAAGGGAACTGAGGACTCCTCTGCATCAGCATCCCCAAGCACCATGGAGCAATCTCCATCCCCTGCAGGTCTTGCAGTTCTGAGTACATCTTCTCTTCTCTTACCCACTCTTCCCACCCAGTCTTTGTGCCTCAGCTTCACTCCAGACTTGTTCACCTTCAGTCCTTGCCTCATCCCTTGTTATCCCTTGAAAGCCCTGTGTGCCTGCACTTCTCTGCCCATTAATTAACTCTGCACAAAAGATACTGAGATAATTGATATTTTCTTCGGCATGTTATGTTCTCTCCACAGCCCGTGCCTTTTTCATCCATCTATCTCTAAGGAGGAGGCAGCTATTCTCTAGATATATAATTCATAGCACAGCAGGTCTCTACTTGCAGTCAGCCTAGACATATTAACCATTAGTAATGCAGTTATTGATGATAACAGTGCTTCAGAGGTGAGGTTTTTTTTCCTTTTTACTACAACAGAAGCAGAGGGTGACACTCTTCATCTTTGTCTCTAAAAGGATAAATAGCAACTATCCCTGGTTACTCCAGTAACTCTTTATTATCCATCTGTACTACCCACTGTGTGGATTGAGTGACTGAATTCTAGAAATTACCTTATTTTTATATTATATTATTAAACTGTTATTGCAAGAAAATCAAAGTTAAGAGCAGTTTTTTTTTTTTTTCGCTTGTTCTATGAATTTTACGCATCATCTTGGTTCGGAAACAATGCCATGAAATTGATGCTGTTCTGTTTCTTTCTCAGTGTTTGGATAACTGTACATGCAGAAATCTGACTGTACTTTTGTTTTGTTTTTCTGTTACAGTTAGCTCTTTTCCATAGGATTAGTCACTGGATTATGTTTACCTCCTCTCTATGCTTTTCTAAATTTAATCGCCTTATTAACATCTGGCTAATATCTTTCAAATTCAATGGCTTCCCATAGGCAGTAGTATTCTGTACTTTCATCCTTTCATTAAATGCTTCTTTCTCTCTCTGCATTTCACTTCTCCTACTCATTTCAGCAAAGTGGTTCCTATGGTGACTCACTTTCCATATACGCTTTAGGTTGTGCTCCAGCATGAAAAACATTGTATCAGCAGACTCTTTTCTATTTAATGAAGGCTTAGGCTCGTTCCCCCCCATCCCCCCATCACTCTAATACTGTGTGACTCACGTTCAGATTTGGATCAAACCTATTTGTTTGGGGGGGATGTGGGTTTTTTAACATGTAAATGTTTTCTGCATTCATAAACCTGATTTTGTTCACGTTTGAAATATATAATAGTATGATCTATCTGAAGTCCTCTTCAGCAGCCTTGGTGGGACTGTGGCTTTCTTAATTAATCTTTGAGATTGGTATTCATGTTATGAAGGAATGCTGCAGAAAACATTGCATCCGTAGATCACTGGGCACTTCCATGTTTGCGCTTACCTGCAGCAGGCAAGTGTTGAGACTCTGGACTTCTTCAAAGTAACTTATTCATTGCTGCTGCTCCCCATCCAGGTACAAATTGTTCTCACAAAATAACAGTCATCCGCTTCACTCAGCCCTCGCAGTTCATCAACAAATCTACTGCAAACAAAATCAACAAGATATTCCTGTTTGCAGCTTTTGGATTGCAATCACACAGTCTGTTATAAATCCATCAGATGTTTGAGTTCTGTGCTGCTTTGTCAGTGTCCAACACGTTGCTCTCCAATGTAATGTTCTCCTTAGGATGAAGGGATCTTTAAATATTTGCACAACGATACCTGAAAATGGTTACTCCACTGAATGGGAGAAGATGGGATAAAATATATCACATTTTTCATATAGGTATATGTGTGCACACATGAATCTGTGTAAAATCAGTTTTTCAAAAGAGTTTTCCATTAATACAGGCTGTAACATGTTGTGATTTATTTGTATTATTCCAATGACCCTTGATCACACACTTCTTTTGTACCACACTGTTTTAAAAAATATAGAACAAACATGTCACCCCTGCCAAAATTAGTATACTCTATGTACAGGATTTGATTAAAGGTGCTTGCAGACAGGCAGAAGACAGCCTGCAAGGAAAACAGTAAGACAGTAATGATCAGTAAGATGGACTTTAGCCTAGTAATGCTGCTAAATTAAATGCTGTTACAATTCTGTAGGTCTCACAGAAAAGCTGATCAAAGCAAAGATCTAGTAAAATTAATTTAGGATAGATTTCAGTGAAACAAGATTTCCTTCGCCAATTGCAGTAATTGAAACGTGATATGAGAGCTTGAGCAAAAGATTGAATTGCATGGAATAGAATTTACTCTGCTAAGCATTAATAATTCTACCTAGGTCAGGAATAATAATAATATGGTGTTAAAAGACTTCAGCTAAAATTTCGCTCTATAGCATCCATAGGAGAACATTTTTTGTTTCTAAAATGGCTGAAGCACATAGCAGCGAGTATCCCTTTGGCTATGAGTGAAAAAAATAAAATATAAACAGACTTGTAAAGCCCAGACTGCAACTAATGTTTCCTCTTAGGTACTTAAAAAAATCTCCAAGAATACACCAACTAGGTGTACTGAATTAACAACTGCTGATTTCAAGCTAAATATCTGCCTAAATGCTTTTACAAATCAGATTGGACACCTTACTTCTTTAGACTCCTAACTACTTTTCTAATTTTTGTGGTGGAATCAGCTTAAGCTTTCTTTGAATCTTTATCTGAGAATTTAAGCTGGATTTTTCCCAAGTTGGACCATAGAGCTACTTAACCATTTGACAAAGTTGAATTCATAGGATTTTGTCCTCCAAAAAAATAAAATAAAATAAAAGCTCTTAAGTTAAAGAATGTCTACATAGTCAGTTTGGGCAGACAAGAAATTGCTTTGCCTGTGATGTGAATTGACTCATGATTTTCATCTGTTAAGAGCTGCTCTATCAACACTGCTATTGTGGCAGCAACAATTCTGTAAATATTTTTTCTTAAGCTTTAACAGAGTGGGTCTATTCATGCAGTAAAACAGCTATGTCCAGAAGTCAGATATTTATAGGACACTCGTATAAACTGTTGTCTCTTAGCATCCTACTTAGAAAATAAATTTCTCATTCTAATATGTGCTTGTTGAGGTTGAACATGACTTCTCAGTTGTATCAAACTTACATAAAATCATGAGTTCTTGTCTGTGGTTAACATCAGTATCCTTCACCAGAGATATGGATCACATAATGTCATCTATCCAAGAGACAGGCAAAGCAGAAAGCTTTTGGAAAAGGGCAACTGATTTTGTGTAGCTATAAACAGGTGATTTTTGTCATCATCGTAATTTCAAAACACTTTCCAGGTCTGCATTAATTAGTGCAACTAACATATGCCAATAATAGTTCTTCTCATCTCAACTTTTGGAGGAAAATAATGTGGGCAGAGAAGTGTTGGATTTTTGTAGTTATCTGTACGTGCATATTTTTACATACTCGTATGACTTAAAGAAAAATTAAATGCAATGTTTTAAAAGCAAATCTGGGGAAGTTTGTGACTGCTCTCCATTGTGTTGGGGATTGACTCCTTAGCCAATGGCTGATCTGTCAAATTATGATTCAGCCTTTGGGTGATTAGTGTGAGACATGCAGATGTAATTTCAGCCCAATTAACTTTCATATTCTTGACTGATGTTTAGTGGTTGTGAGTATGGACAGGTCCAGTAACTGCAAATGTTCATTCTTATCCAAATCAGAACCAAAATGGATAATTTGAACTCTCACATCACTGGCCATGTTTAAAAGCACTAGTCATAAACTTTCCAGACTACTACACTTTAGAGGCATAACAGACTTTTTTGGAAAAGCATTTGACTGGAGATTATTTAATGACTCAAGCAAGCAATATTTGGCATCCTGTAATTCCTCAGAAATTAGCAGTGGGGACTGTAACCAGTAAATGAAAAGTGTGTGAAAGTCTTCAGAAATGATTGTACACACTTAGCAGCTTGTATCTTGATTTTCAAAATGTGGAGGTGTGAAGTGAAGATAAATTTCATCTCTTCAGGATTAGGAGGTTCTGAAAATGTTCAGATCTTGCGATATTCCCACATGTAGCTATAACTATAAACTAATTTTTACGTTACGTGCCTATTTAATTTTTAAAACCTGTGTATTTTGTCTTAAGTCAGTTTTATAAAAATGCATTCCTTAAAGTATTAAGCAATTGCATTCTTCTTCTATCTTGTTTTTCTGAAAGCTTTTGGAAGAGCTTTAATGTAGGATTTGATTGCAGCAATGAAAATATCTTAATTCAGTCAATTCTCTGTATTTTCTCTTTTATTTTTACAAAAAGAAAAGAAATCTCCCAATTTGCATAGCTCAACTGTACAAGAAAAGGCATTTTTTGATTGTAGAAATAATGAAGAAGGGAAGAGGAAAACTCTTTGAGACATTTCACTTGGTTGGGAATGGTTCGTTTACATGTGAGATGGGAGTCTTCTCACAAGTGCGGGCATCAATTTAAGGTTAGAGTCCCTAAACTTAAGTTCCTCTACACAGATACCTGTAGTGAACCAACTCTCGCTGCATCAGGGGTTGATACTCTGTGTGGATGATGGACTGCAGTGTCCGAGGCACCATTGTAGGGCTGGCAGATGTGGCATGATACTTACAGGGAACTTACAGAAGCTGTGCCCAGGTAGGTTAACTGAAACATTTTAAGTGGTATTTGATAAATCAGTGAGCAATCAAATCTTATCTCTGTGCTTCCTTTGCTGTCAGCGAGGAAGAATAAGCAGTTGTAGAGCAAGATCCATATGATCTGTTTTAAGAATATACTAATTTATATCCCATATAAATGTCTTAATTGTAGACATTGTAGGAGTCACTGGATCATCAAATCACAGCCTAAAGATGAAATTATGCTTAGCAGTGCATGCCAATGTGATGTACTCATTGATGCTGAAGAGTTTCTTGCCCTTCTTTGCTCCCCTGCAGCTCTCTGGCATTCTTCTGTCTCTGTGCTGGCTAATTCAGTTTTCTAATTGACCATGAAAGGAAAGAAACTGAAAAAGAAAAATAATTATATATTAAAAAAAAGTGTTAGGAACTTTTCAGATCATCAGACCTGTCAGAAGGGATGGGAAAAAGAAAGCAGGCAAGGTAGTGCCCTGCCTTAAAAGCAGCCCAGGCAGCGCATGTGATGCAGTGTGACACTTTCCCAAGTGATCAGAATGTATGTATCTGAGTGTTCTGTCTAAAGGGAAATGAAAAAACCCTCTGTTGAAAACATGATGAATTTACATTTGTTGTAGAACACGAAGCAGATCTCTGTGAATTGAAGGCATGTCAGTGACAGGTATGACCTCTTTTGAAAGGCTGAATGCCACTTGTTTATTTGATAGCACAATTAAAATATGTGGAAATAATTTTCTCTCTAGCTGAAAATTTTGACTTAAACAGGAAGTACATGTAATTACTTTCTTGAAGCACAAAGAAAGAAAACTAGTGCAATGAAGTTTCTTCTTTGAAGTCAGCTATTACAATGCTAGGGGAGGGAGTTTTCCAGAAACATTCAATATTCTGATATTAACAGGAATAGAGTTAGATCAACAGGAGATGGTCTGAAAACTATCCAGGAATTAAGTACAGAACAATGAAGTTTGGAAGGAACATCTAGAGAACACTTTGTCCAACTCGCTGCTCAAAGCAGGGCCAACTCAGCTAGGCTGCTCAGAGCCTTCTCCAGTCAAGTTCTGAGGATCTACATCCTTGGAGATCCACAGTCTCTCTGAGTAACTTGTTCCAGTGTTTCACAACCCTCATGGCAACATTTTTTCCCCTATGTTTAGTCAGAATTTTCATTACTGCAGCTTTTGTTTTTTGCCTCTCTTACCGCACGCATCTAAAAATGCCCTTTCTCCAATCTTCTCTTAAGACGGCCTCTTTCCATCTCCTCTAGACCTTCCCAATAGGTTAGCTGCAACAATAACAATATCTTCCCTTTGCATTTTGCTCTTAAGGATGAGCAAACTCAGGCATTTTAGCCTCTCTTTCTGCACGAATGCCTACAACAGGCTTATTCAAAGTAAACTACACACGAGAAGGCTGTACCGTGTATCTAACTCCCTTTTCAAGCACAGGAGCAACTCTGCCAGTCTACTTTTATCCTAAAGCCCCGTGGAGCTCTGATATGAATTATTGCCAATTTTAGATGACAGAAGAGATGTGCATTGCTTGGTTACAAGAGAACATCTTTGTTCCATGTGACTGCTCCTTTTATTGCAAACCTTACTGTAGCAAAGATGAAACCACATTGCTTTTGTCTGCTTCCTTAAAGTATCATTAATTAGTCTGTAATAGTAGCTAAGCATCTAGAATGATTTTTATTTTGTGATCCCAAAGTGCTTTGGATGATTGAGGGCTAAATTATACTTGCTAAGGTACAGAGGTGCAAAAAGAAAAAGAGACTAGGAATGACAGAAGAAACAAAGCAAAACTTGTGCTCAGGAAAGATGAAAGTCTCACCCAGATCGCCATCATGATGATGGTGCCAGTGTCTTCAAGGAACCAAAGCTGGGAGGTAGCACTCTATCTACTTTCTTATGCTTCATGAAGTCCAGAGGTTCCCATGTATACTACATTTTTGGGCCCTCTTGCCTAAAATTGCCTACAGTTAGATTAGTGTTTCATTTAATGAGAGATTTAAAGTGAATTTTAAGGGAGTCTCTATTTTAATCAAAATGTTTATTTTGAAACATCAAAACTGTTAAATCATGAAAAAATATCCACAAACATTTAAATAAAGCCTATATTTAGTAAGCCTATATTTAGTAAATTCCATCACTTATATTTCCACAGATGTAAAAATCCAGAGGAGGAATAGGTCGCAAAGATTTGGTAGGTTGAAATCACACAGATTGTGTTAACAATACATTTGTAATTTCCTGGTTTATATTAATAAGGTTACTGTTGTAAGCATTCTTTGACACAGAACTAGCTTCCTAATCTCTCTCTTCCCACTGTATGATTGTCATTACTGCTCTTGTTGCTTTCACTTAGGCATGAGTTTGACACATGATAGCTGAATTTGCAAAATTGAACTTTCCATTTCTTCCCAGTTCCTCTCTTTTTCACCAGAGAAAAATTGGTCGTTTGTAATGCAAACTGTCAGGGTCTGGAATCCCCAAGGTGTGTATTTAGACACACATATGTCATTACCTGCACCCACATAGTTGCAGATACAAGAAAGGGGTGAGGAGGAACTGCAAAAATATCCTGGCTTCTGAAGGGAGAGCAAGAGGGTAATACTATGAAAGTATTGAAAATACAGTATGAGGTGTCATTATATCATAAAATTCCGCTACTATAGAATTACAGCTTCTTTTCAGCTATTTATGCAGAAAGATGGCAAAACCCATCCTTGACTGCCATGCTGTAATTTTCATAGGATTCAGTTAATCTTTAAGACCATGGTATGGACTTAGATTAGCTATTCTGTTATACTTAACTATCATATGCTCCTAATTTTCATGCTGGTACCATGCTGCTGAGCACAAAAATTAGATGTAGCAAAACTCTATATTCCATGAGATGAAAGTAAAAAATGAAAACCATCTTGAAGGTTTATTCATCCAGACTTGGTTTGATGACACAGAAAAATGGAGAAGTCAGCAATTTATGTGCTAATTTCTTCCAATGGCTATTCATATTAATGGATAGGAAAATGTATGCATTGTTTCCCATGTGGATTTGTCTGTCTTCCAATTTTTAACCTCCTTTTCTTTTCATGCCTTTCTAAATGGAAGTTTGTCAAGCTAAAATCCTTTGTAACAGTTTCATCAGCTCCTCAGCTTTCTTTTTCTTTGTAGCTGTTTTGCCTTTCTCCCCAGTGTTTCACTGTCATTTTTGAACAACAGAATTTATTTCAGTTTTAGCACCCAAATACACATCTCTAGTCTTCATTTTACTCTTTTTTTCTGTTCAATCTAAGCACAGTCACACAAGTCACTCTTCAAGCATTCACAGAATTATTAAGATTGGAAAAGACCTGTAAGATCATCTAGTCCAACCATCCACCTACCACCAATCTTGCCCACTAAATATGCCTAAGTGCCACATCTCCACCTTCCTTGAACGCCTCTACGGATGGTGACTCCACCACCTCTCTGTGCAGCCTGTTCCAGTGCCTTGCAAAGACGTGCTTTCATAGCAAAGGCTTTCTTTTCTTGTTTATTTATATAATATCATATAAGTTGGCTATGTTCAGACAGATTTCATCCTACTGGGACTGTCTTAACAAATAAACCAGATCATGAAATATGTCTGATTTTCTCAAAATGTGCCTGATTTCCTCTAACTGCTACTACCTTTTCTACCAATCTTTGTTCTATTCTCATATTTAGTCAAAAGAGATTTAACTTTCAAAAGCATTGACGAGAATGCTGAAGAACGTGTGGTCTTATATTTATTCCTCTGAAACCTCACTGAAGATAACTTCATTTAGGAATCATTTTGTGCTTCTAAGTAATATTTTGAGACAGAAGCCATTTACCTGTAACAATATTGGCTCTGCTGGTACAATATGACACAGAACCTGCAGTTTTAATTCAAACACTTCACAAAACATTATTGCATTTAAAGGATTTTTTTAAAATTGGTCGTCTTTTTAAAGTCAGGATTAAGACTTTTTAAGGAGGTATATTTTAAATAAAATCATGTGATTGGTACACTGTACCTGTCTTTAATATTTTGTCATTTCTTTGACACTGTGCTTACCCAGGCATTTTTTTTGTCTGTCTGCAGCACGATTCTTTCAGCCTGCTGCAATTTCTTCAGCAGTTCAAGATGCACTAAGGAGTAAAATCTATACAACAGATGTATCCTCATCTGCTACTTCAAGAACTCTTTGACATTAATTAATCATGCCTGTTTATATATAATCTTCAATACCCAGTTAATTATGTTTAGGTCTTTACTTCTGTTTTTAATGACTAATAAAACAGTCCACTAATTACAGACAGGTATTTCATCCCTTTTACAAAGGAAAAATGCATCATCCTATTTCTTTGAAAACCCGAATAGAAATATTTAGAGAACATTCCCCTGCACTCTGCATGTGCTGAGAATTTTAAGATCTACACCATTCCTCTGACCTTTGTGGCGCAGATAGACTGAAAAGATCCTTTGTATGTTTCTTAGTCCTGCCAGATATATTTCCTTGATATCTTAAAAATATATTACAATTTCCCTTGCTTGAAACCTTTGTTTGTAGCTGATATGGCTACAATGCTGGCTGAAGGCTTGCATAACTTTTCTGTCACGTGCTTGAAAGCTGTAGATACAGATGATAGCCTGAAACTCTTGTGGTTATGGCCCCAGTTCTAGCAAGGACTGCCCAGTGACAATTGGTTCTGTCCTTTGGGTCAAAGAAATACTATTTTTGGTAGTAACTTCTTCATCCTGCAAGAATGATTGGCAGTTTTCTGGTTTATTTTCTTCTGTAGTTTTCCTGCTGTAGTTTTTCTGCTGTGGTTTTCACTTGAATAACCATTATTCTTGAGGTTACCTGAGGAGGAGAAAAGAAAAGAAGGATAGGGGCAAAATTCTCTTCTCAATTGTTCCTCTGTCCTAGGATATCTGAGCAGAAAATTCTGCCCAGAAGCTTGTGAGAATGAATGTGTGACTATCAAATTTTGTGTTATTTACTTAAAAGTAGAAAATAACTGAATTTTCACCAGAGCTTTGGAGGAATGCAGTAATAATAGTTTTTATCCTTTAAGTACTCTCTCAGAATTCACGTGAGTGCTTGACATGCTGATCAATGATATGGAATAATGTAGTAAATTCAGCCTGACAACCTGAGGAGTTCAGTGTGGAAATTGTGCCTTAAGTTAAGGGCATGCAACCTAGTAGAAAATGTAGGTGTGTAAACAAAAGCAGAGCTGGAGCAAGAGTAACTAACAAGGGAGAAATTAAATAGACAAGTCAGTATGTCCTGTTTTGGGATAGCACCCAGTGTAGGGCAAGCCCTCATCTTTTTGTTTATTGTAACTGGGTCCTTAATTCATGGGTGTAAAGTGCATGTTACAGTTATTGTCCTTGAAGGGAATATGTTTGTAGAAGTGCTGCAATGTTTTTATACTTGAGCAGGAATAAGAGGTAGATGACTATCCTATTTTGGGTATAGGATCAGGACAATTTTGAGGAAACAAATGCCACCTTGATATATTTCCAAAATTTTCTCTTTCTGCAAATGAGATCACAGAGAATCAGTATATTAAAGTTAATTCTGGCTGTGACAGACAATATTTGAGTTTTTACTTGGTTGTTCACAATTATCTTAACTTCACTTAAGAAGACCATGGTAGATGGCGACCATGGGGTGAGGTGGAGGGAACTCCTGCACAGTAGTGAACTGAAAGCACTAAAAGCTGAGAGAAGCTTCAAGATTTGAGAGGTGGATCACAGAACGAAGATGGGAACCTGCAGCTTGTGGATAGGCTCCAAGTGTTTCAGAGAGCAGTGAACAGGAGTCCTGGAGTGGTGCCTCTGCTTCTCAGGAAGCCCCTGAGCTAGAAGCAGCAGTGGCTTAAAGTGGGGAACCTCACCTTCCATGGGGCCACCATGGGCCAGAGGAAAGCTGTTCGTAATACCTGCATAATCTCTGTTCAATTTGAAATAGTCATTTTGGTTGCATGTATGCTAGTAGACAACGTTTGACAGTATTCTCCAACTGGAACATGGTTGCCTTTGCTGTTGAATTGTCAGCAGGGTGGCCCAGACCACCAGTACATGGCTGGACATGGACACGATCGAGGAGCTAGCCCAGGTGCTGGACCAGACCCAGGGACCAGGTTAAGCTTTGGGACAACAGAAGAATTTGGTGACAGGGTTGTGGGGCTCACCAAGGCAGCAACCTCAGGTTCTGAGAAGCATCTTGGAAATATCCAAGGTACTAATTATAAACCCAGCTGTTGAAATATCTCTAATAACAAACTTCAGGATTGTTGTTGTTGTCTTTTGAAGGAAACCTCCATCTTCTGAGTCCAAAAGTCTTTCAGATCTCCCTCACAGCTCTAGCTGGCTCAGAGTCCTGTAACACTGGGGTTAAGCCCTTTCTGGCAGTATTTGCACCTTTCCTACAAGCGAATGTGAGTGTGAAGATAAAGCTGACTGGAAGCCAAAGGCTATTGTATCATTAGAGCTTCAAGACGTGCAGGATGTGAACATGTGGTTTAAAGATTTTTTTAAGTACATTTTTCCCCTGCAGTCACAATGTCAGAGCATCAGGAATGAATGTTCAGGTTCAAATCTTCAGTCGGGTAGATGCTGCTTTGTGCTACACAACCTGTTGGCACTGCGCATTCTTTGCAGCTCTTGAAGTGGCAGCCTGCCAGGGACTTGAGGGTCACCCCTAATTTCCCTATTTATTGTTGATTGAATACTGCATGATGTGCCAACTTGCATAAATCTACATAGCTTTTTAATTTTTAATTAATGCAAATCATTATTACAATTTTTAATATATGCCATCAATCAATTTCATGAGCTATGCGGAGATAAAACCAGATGAATGAAACAGAAGGAACAAACAGCCCTTTTTGACCTAACATCCATTGTTATTCCCTCTATTATTGAGCTTTTTGAAAGCAGTTTTTAGAAATTGAGGCACTTTTTTCTAGTTGTTCTCATGCTGCTCCTTAGCACAGACTTTCCGTGAATGGTCCTATAGCTGCTTATGCAGACAGATGAAGTCCACTTAACTACCATGGATTGCTCTCCTCCACTTATGGAGCACTTGGATCGGCAACTTTGTTTGTGGTGCCTCTCCTGAACTGTGTGTATCCCTTTCCTGGACTAGAGGAACAGATGAGGATGGAATTAAGGTGTGAAACAGATAAATACAATGGAGGGGGAAAACTATGCTCATAAACAGGACATCAAATATCTTTCCCCTCCACAGTGTTTCATAACTATGAAGTATTTTGGGGGGTACAAAACTCTCTAGCAAGACCATTATTGATATATTGGTTCGTATTTTGTATTGTATGGTGCCTGGAAATATAATTCTCAAGAGAATATTTAAATCAAAATATTCCTTTTTTTTTTGGGAGGGGGGGTGCAGAAGGCTGTCTTTAAAAATATATTTTTAAATGCCAAATACCAAAATATTTCTTGCTCTGAACTGAGGATCCCAGAAAACCTGGTTATTACTAAAGGCAGATGAGGATTGTAGCTGGCCTTGGCTAGTGAGTTACATTGAGCAGCGGAACAACTAGATAACCACCATGTTTTCTGTAGGAAGAGTTCATTTTTGAATGCTACCATCAAAGGCAACTGTGAAGTGGAGACAGAAATCTTGCCTAAAATATGTTGAATAAATTGCCTGTTAATTGTCTTCCATTCTGATATATGTGATAACTGACTGTGATGGATAGTATATATTTGCCAAGATGGTTAGGACTTGTATAAATATCATGACTAAAATAGCAAAGGAACCATGCTGAGTTTTCCTCTTCCCATTCTAAAGACCTAAATGCTACTTTTGGCTGAGGAGAACTTATCCATAAGATATTTATTTTAGTTTTCTCTCTTACAGTAGCATTTTTATGCTAAAACAGTATAATTGTGACTAAATGAGCAAAATAGACGTGGTGAAAGACCAACTGCAAGATTTTATACTCCACATATACTCCATTAACAAAATACTAAATGTTCTTGGAAAGAATGCATGTCATGTGATAGGAGAAACTGTTCACTGACAGTGGTACTTAGGCCCAGATATTACAGTGTATATAGACATTTAACTCCTGCAGCATTCATTGAGGGTGTAGCTTCTTCTGCAGAAAAATTCCTGATTTTTCTAATAATCATTTATTTGATGACACTAATGTGTATGAGTAGACTTTGAGCACCTCCATCAAACTATTTAATCTACTTATCCTTCATATAAGTACTGAAGGGAAAAATGTTTTGGTAGGGTATGTTCTGGTAGGATATTATTTTGCCAAAATTCCAGCATACCTCAGCTGGGTTTCTGGTTCCTCATATCTCCTTTCTCCTGCTTAGCTCCTTACTTTGTCCTCTACATGGAGCAGTGCTCGAGGTTTGACCATAAGCTGGATGTGCACATCACATACTGCCTGGTCTTTTGCTAAAATTTGTCAAATCTACAAGTTTAATTATTAAGCAAATTTCCAAAACACCAAAACTGTGGGGAATTAACTTTGTCTATCTTGATTTCCTAGGCCCACATAGGGGCCTGAAAAATTACTAAAAAATGCATCAGAATGCAAAATATCCATTCACAGATTATGTTTAGAATCAAAGATCTCTGGAAATAGAGAACTGGAGAATCTGTAAGCAGAATAATTTTATTATTTTTCTTCTTTCATATGTTGACATGCCACAGAGAAACTACAGAGATGAATTCCCATTGGCAAGACTAGATCCATGAGTCTTTCATCAAATTTCAGATGGACTTACTAAGCAGAGTGTAAAATTATCCTAGTCACAGTAATGTTCAGTACGTATGCAAGACATTACTTCACATTGCAGATTGCTTCTCAATCATGATTAAAGAGTCCTCAAATATAGAAAATAATGTGAAACACTCTGTAGACTTCAGCAGCCATAATATTTATCGCACAGATCAAACAATTCATTGGTTTTATGTTAATATGGAGCACTTATAGTATCATTACTTCAAAGAAAAATATGAGTTTTTCAAAATTACATTTTCTCAACTAGAAAGCATGTCTATCAATGCTGTCTTCAGTGATTATATCCTATATGATGACATTTCTCTTCTTCAGAATGATATTACGGACTAGTCTGAGATATGAGTTTTTCCAAGGCTTGTCCCTCTTTCACATTTCTTCATAACCTAGATTTTAATGCATTGAATATAGGCTGTTTCTTGTTAATTACTGTTACTCAGGAAGAAAGGTGTTTTGTTGTTGCTGTTGTTGCTGTGGTAGTGATGTTGTTTTGCTGCTATTAGAAAGATCACAAACAATTTCTGGTTACAGTATACAGTATAATGCCAATTGAGACTTCTTTCCCACAGGAAGCAATTAACTTTGTTGACCAAGTTTAAGAAGGAAGTTAAAGAAAATCAATTATTTACAGGGAGTGTTGTGTTAAATTAATACATATTAAGCTCCCAAATGGATTTAATCATTCCAGAAAAAGAAGCAGCCTTAATTTGAGATAGTTTCATTTGAAAGAAGATCCCAAAGTTACTCCATGAATATTAACATGCTTTAACTTTTACATACATTGATTTCTTACATTTAATTGAATTATACCGACTTTCCCCAAGTCTTCTTAAGTCAACAAGTTTGTAGTTTAAATCCAAATGCTTATTTGAAAATTGATTAACTGAAAACAGAGTAGGGTATAAAAGTTCATCATTCTGTATAGCATTGGTGTGGGAATTATCTTACAGGAAGAAAAGTCTTGGTTGTGATTTTACTTTCAAGATGATGCTTCTTAGGTTTCTAAGAAAAGCCAAATGTATACCTCAAAAACTTTACAAGAAATATGCATGTATAATTAAATGATTCATCTGTATTTGTGATCATTTGCATTTGATTTCAATCCAAAGTCTAGATGAACTTAGTAGTAGTTATATTTTTATAATTAAGATACTGTATGTGAATATTTGCCAGAGATATGCAGTGTTAATATTTACACCTCACTAGGCAGGAAACAAAGAAATAGTATATGATTATGTAAAACTCATACTTCAAATACTAACAGCATAATGTTCATAAATCATCTACAGACTGAGAGTATCTACTAAGTACTGTGAGATTATTGATTTTTGATAACAAGAGAGCAACAAAATCTAAAAAAAAAATATTAGAAAAAAAACAACACGTAAGCAAACTTAATATAGAGAAAAAAACAGACAGCACATACAGGATTTTTGTTTTCCATCCTCCTAAAAGCTCTTATTATTTTGCTGTATATGAGCAGTAGTCGAATAAGATGGTTACTGGAAAATAAAGCAATTAAATGTAGTGGGAAAAAACATTATCTTTTCCTCATAACTTTCTGGTACAATCTAATTAATTTTTGCATGTCCACATCTTCGATGATACTTTCGGGTACATTGGTTTTTATTGCTTTATAACAACACAGCAGGATATCCGTAGGGTCGCGCACAGACAGAACATATCATCTGTATTAAGATGTGAAACTGGCTAAAATTTCCGTTAGAAGCCGTGTTCTTAAAAGTGCCTCTGGGTGTTTATGGTGGACTGTAGATAGTGTTTTCTTCATAAGGGTCGTACTGTTTCCATCAGAAGCAGTCTATTTTCATCATCTTACTGCTTTTTTATGCGTTGTTATTGAAGTCCTTGTTTGGTAGGAACACAAGGTAGTATAGATTATCTGCTTTCTCTCTGTTCACCTCAAGGTCACTTTGGTTTTATTTTTCTCATTCAAGGATGTCACTTCTGGTTATTCCCCAAAAAATTACACTTAAAATACCAACAAGGATGTTCTCTGAGAGCTGGAGCTGAAAAATTTTCTTTAATTTGAATCCACATTCAGCAAGAGTGCGCTTGGATTGTTTTCTCTTATTTCCCTCAAATTGACACATATAAATCTCTGCTGTGCAATATGATGATAATGAGAAGTGCTGAAGATATTTTTTTTTCCCTAATTGTGATTAAAAGCAAACAAAAGGCTGTGGATGTTGTGTACCTGGATTTTATTAAAGTGTTTGATACTGTCTGCCACATGGCAAAATTGCTCATAGCTTGGACAGGTGTACAGTTCACTGATTGAGGAACTGGCTGGATGCTTGGGTCAATTATTGGGAGCAGAATAGAATAGAATAGAATCTGTTGGAAGGGACCTTCAGAGATCATCTAGCCCAACTGCCTGACCTCTTCAGGGCTAACCAAAAGTTAAAGCATATTAATGGCAGCGTTGTCCAAGTGCCTCTTGAACACTGACAGGCACAGAGCATCAACCACCTCTCCAGGAAGGCCTGAGGGTAAGAAAGTTTTACAAAGGGATCTGAATAGACTTGATCAACTAGTTGTGTCCATTTGTATGACATTCAACAATGCTAAATGCCAGTGTGACCCTTGGGTCATAACAGCTCTATGCAGTTGTTGATATAGGTTCAAGGAAGTTGGAAAGTTGCCTGGCAGGAAAGACCTGGGGGTGCTGATTGACAGCCGTGTGAACATGGACCAGCAGTGCGTCCACGTGGCCAAGAAGGCCAATGGCATCCTGGCCTCCATCAGAAACAGTGCAGCCAGCAGGACTAGGGTAGTGATTGTCCCCTTGTACTCAGTTCAGGTGAGACCTCACCTCGAATGCTATGTTCAGTTTTGGGCCACTCACTACAAGAAGGACATCGAGTTGCTTGACTGTTTCTTGAGAAGAGCAACAAAGCTGATGAAGGGACTAGAAAACAAGAGTTATAAGGAGTGGCTGAGAGAATTGAGGCTATTCAGTCCTGACAAAAGGAGGCTCAGGGGAGATCTTATTGCTCTCTACAACTACCCCAAACCAGGCTGCAGTGAGGAGGGTATTGGTCTCTTTTCTCAGGTAAGAAGTGGTAAGAGGTAAGGAAATAGCTTCAAGTTGCACCAGGCAGGTTTAGATTAGACATTAGGATGAATTTCTTCATGGAAAGTATGGTAAAGCACTGGATTGGGCTGCCCAAGGAAGTGATGGAGTCCTCATCAGTTGGTCAGGTTAATGTTTGGACTTGATAATTTTGAAGTTCTTTTCCAATCTAGATAATTATATGATTCTGTGTTTATAAAAGGACTCAAGAAAACCATTGTTTGAAACTCTCCAACTCTTGCAAGACTATTTCCTTCAGAGGCCACTTAAGTGGCTTATGACATTAACATTGAAATATCTTGTGATTTTTAGTTTATCTTCACAGCATCTGCATGAAGCAGTGCTGAGCTGAGAAACTGAGTCACAGAAGCAGCATCTGTCTCAGACCATGCAGAAAGGAAACTTGTGCAGTAACTCTCCCAAGTTTTTAGCTGCTACCATTTGCTCCTTCTTTTCCTCTACTCCACCCTGGTCAGGCCTCAGCTGGAGTACTGTATCCA
Organism: Penelope pileata; assembly: GCA_013396635.1. NCBI lineage: Eukaryota > Metazoa > Chordata > Aves > Galliformes > Cracidae > Penelope > Penelope pileata. Next base: position 198,038 of record WBMW01006380.1, read on the forward strand.
GTTCTGGGCTCCCCAGTATAAAAAAGACAGGGACCTCCCGGAAAGAGTCCAGCGGAGGGCCACAAAGACGATAAAGGGCCTGGAGCACCTCCCTTATGAGGAGAGGCTCAGTAATCTGGATCTGTTCAGCCTTGAAAAAAGAAAGCTGAGAAGGGATTTGATCAATGTCTACAAATATCTAAAGTGCGGGAGGCAAATGGACATGGGCAATCTCTTTTCAGTGGTCTGTGGGGACAGGACAAGGGGAAATGGCCTAAAACTGGAGCACAGAAAGTTCTGCACCAATATGCGGAAGAACTTCTTCACGGTGCGGGTGACGGAGCACTGGAACAGGCTGCCCAGGGAGGTTGTGGAGTCTCCTTCCCTGGAGATATTCAAGACCCACCTGGACATCTACCTGTGCAACCTGCTGTAGGGAACCTGCTCTGGCAGGGGGGTTGGACTCGATGATCTCTTGAGGTCCCTTCCAACCCCTACAATTCTGTGATTCTGTGATTCCTTTTCCAAGGCTCTCTCTTAAAAAAAAGCTGTGAAGTTTTGTGTAAGCACAAAGGAAAAAAGACAATTAACTTCCTCCTCACCACTGCTGATCTTAAATTCTCTCTTTGGCTTGTATTTTTCATATGATTCGTTTCCAGCACAGGCATCTAGTGGAAAGCTGGTCATGGCAAAGGAGTAGGCAGCTACAAATTTAAGTGTTTAGACTGCACATCCTCAGATTTTACATGTACAGTCTCTCTGTTCAGTTCTTCATTATTTCCTGATAAATCTCATTATATCATGTAAGAAATATTAATTAAATTTTCTTGTTATACCTACATATTCTGAGTTATTTAAGTAGAATTTCATTCAGAGACTCTAATGCTATAGTGAGAACAAGAGTAGGTTTTTATATTTCACCTCCTTTAATTCTTCAGTTCTTCAGTTAAAATCTTAGAGCACTTTCCATTCCTCATTAATCCTTGAGCTATAAGTAGTTCAAGAACAGGGCAACTAATCAGTGTCCTGGTTTCTGTGTCCCATCAGATACAAACCTCACAAAATGGTGTCTTGTCTTGAAATGCCCAGCTGAGCTCAGACTCCATGGAAGTTCATTGCCAGGTATAGGCTGCACGTGTGATGGGATGAAGGACATTTCCAGTTCACAGTAACTACTGTCCTGTAAATGGAGTGTCTTTGCAATTTATGACTTCCAAGTGCTCAGAAAGCATGGGAATACACCAAGCATAAAAGTCCTCTAAAAGCAGATTCACCGGGGTGTCCTTGCCCATAACTTACAAAAAGGGTTTCTGGTGAGAGCTGAGTTATTCAACCTGACTTAAATCCAAGACAGCTCATTCTGCAGTTTCATCTGTCTGACAAAACATGAAAGACTACAGATGACTCCTGCTGAGCTGAAGAAGGATTTGCCATATCCCAACAGAGCAGTTATTTCTTCCTTTCTTTTCAGAGCAGTTATCAATTCTGGTGCTCCTCCGGTTGCATGTATTCTTCCTTGCTGGGAGGTATTTTCTTGGCACATTTACAAGTAATGGCAAAAAATCTGCAGAAGTAAATTTTGTAAAAATGACTGGCACAGACCTAGCTTGAGTATCACCTGCTGTCCTTCCTTGGCTTGTCTGCATCACAGACTGCTTAAAATGTTCAGGCTCCATGAACAGCATAACCATGGATTTCAATAGAAGTAGGTTAAATTCACTCGTAGTGTCATCTAAGCTAATTCGTTTGGAACTAGCATGGGTATCTCTACATTGCTTTGCCATCTGCATTGTAGTTAGTCATCCAGGCTTCAAATCTTCTTTCCTGAAAGAAAACTGTAGGAGGGGAAAACTTATTCTAAAAGTGTGTGTGCGTGTACTGATTCCTCTGCTAGCTCATTGTCACAGTCAGCGCAGAAGGCTCTGCACTGTGCTGCCTGTTCTTTTGGGGTTTTTTGCAACCTACCACAAATGCAAGCCTAAGTTTTACTATTTTCTAATGAAGACTGTTCTGTGCGCTCTTCAAGTGTCCATTTCCATGGATAGCCCAGACAGTTCCCTTGCAGCACTGCCACGGGTTTCTTCAATAGAGCTGTTCTGCTCTCTCCATGCCATACACCGTGCCTCTTGCCATGATGTCTGTTACTTTCCCCATGCGTCAGTAATTGCTGTAGGTAACATGAAGGACTATGCCAAGTTGACAGATTTTCATCACCATCCTCAGAGGAGTCGAGTGTATCATTCCTGTGCTTTGCTTCTTCCCCAGATCAGCCACCTACTCCTCCCACCAGAGAGTGCACGCAGAATTAGACTGCAAATTGCAGCAGGATCTGCATGTTGCTCCACCATCCTATTCCATTCGAAGCTGTTAACTAATTTGCTCCCTGCACCAGACATATAAGGAGTTGAATGTGGGACCTTCTGTTTGTGTAGAAAGATGCTTGTCTGGTTTGCTACTGAATTTAATGTTTTACTGAATAGAAAGTGGATCTTGAGATATTTTTCCAGCTCTTGGAGTTAACAAGTCCATGGTAATTCCTTTTGGACTCTGGAATCAAGCTTTAGACTCTGTAACTCATTTAGAATGAAATAGTAGAAAGAAAACAATGAGAAACCTCGAGTTAAACAGAAAACGGCAGTCCAGACAACAAAAAAATGATTCTGGGTGCTGAACTATATAATCCAAATGTCTTTCTTTTAACCAGTCGAAGTGACCTAAGCCATACAGAAGAGCTACATTTATATGAGATGTCAGGCTGCTGCTGGGAAATCCATTGCCTTTTAAATGGGCTGCTGTAGTATTCCAGGTTCATGGGGTGCTATAAAAGGCCCTTCAAATCAAATCCAGGCAGCCTTTCCAGAGGTTCCAGGGCCATCTGGTCTGCCTTCCTTTTAGCAGCTCTTCATTATTACTGATGAGATCATTCATAGTCCTGAGACTATGAAGCTACCATTAAGAGAGTTCAGCCTTCTTAACTATCAAAGCAAGTTCTTTGCATTGCACATGGTCAACTGGAATCACTCTCTTGGGTGTCCCTCTGTTCAGACCTAGCTGCATATCTTTTTTAATTCCCCTTTTTCACCCTTTTGTTTTCCATAGAAGACGTCTTGAGCTTGCACTTGCAGCAAAAAAGATGTCACTTGAGGAAGAGAAGTATTGTAATTTAGAAAAACATTATTATAGAAATAGTACTTGTGCAGTCTTTACATCTTCAAAGCCCTGTACAAGCTAATTTATTAATTAATCCAAATATACAACTTTATTCATTTGTACTCATGAGAATTAATCTTAGAAACTCAAAGCTGTACTTAAATGGAATTCCGAGTGTGCTGCATAGAGAGGAAATTAATTTCTCCAACACTTTACTGTGGCAATTAAGTTAATTTACATTGTCACTGCTGTTTATTTTACAACACATGATATACGTAGGTTACAGCAAGGAAATCTGTCTGACTCAATGTGTGGTACTGTTTTACCATATCTTTCTAAAAGGACAAATTCCCACTGGATTCAGACTACTGACAGTGGGGGAGCTTATGAAATTCATAAGCCTCCAGGAGTCTCTGCTGGAATCAATCAATCAGTCTGAGAGGTTTCTGTACTAAGAAGATACAACAATGGTGCCATCTCACCCTGCTCCTCTCAGAGAGCATAAGGTGCTGAACTTTTGTGTAACCAGTGCTTACGTTTATAAAATGTAATAAAAGACAAGTATGCTCTGCTGGTTTTGATTTGAAAGAAAAAAATGGAGGTCTCAGGGTTAACTAAGCTCCTACAGCTTTCATGGCTGAGTTAGAGGGGGATATGTAAGTTAACACCGTTTCTGGAAGGAAGGTGGGCAACAAACTGGTCAGTGAGCTGCAGCCGTCCAAGTTCCAAGTTTTGTCTTGTAAGGGTCCCAGGAGAATCACAGAATCATAGAATCACAGAATGGTTTGAATTGGAAGGCATCTTAAAGCCCATCCAGCTCCAACCCCCTGCTGTGGGCTGGGTGCCCCCCACCAGATCAGGCTGCCCAGGGCCCATCCAACCTGGCCTTGAGCACCTCCAGGGATGGGGCACCCATGGCTCTCTGGGCAGAACCCGGGCTGTTGTGAAATGTTGCAGACTGAGGCAGAGCAATGGGTTGGATCTGAGATCAAAGGAGAAACATCTGTAGGAAACAAAGCCTTATTAGATCCCCTGATCACTGAGATCCCCTGATCATTCTATTCTTGTTATTACTGTGCTCCTGGATGCTATTGTCTGATAAATGGCAAGTCCTTTTTTAAATCCTGCTGGGCTTATCACTTCAGTGATACTCTCTGACAGTGCCATCAGCAGGCTATCAGATGAAAGATCATTTCCTTTAGCTAGTTTAATTCTGAAAACAACTCACTAGGGGAAATGAAGAGAATGAATCCTAAATGCAAGGTACTAAATAAATACCCTTTTAGTTTGCCACAAAGATGATCAGAGGGCCGGAGCACCTCCCCTATGAGGACAGACTGAGGGAGCTGGGCTTGTTCAGCATGGAGAGGAGAAGGCTGCGAGGGGACCTCATAGTGGCCTTCCAATATTTAAAAGGAGATTATAAACAGGAGGGGAGCCAACTTTTCAAAAGGGTAGACAGCGATAAGACAAGGGGGAATGGTTTTAAGCTGAAGGAGAGAAAGTTTAGATTAGACATCAGAGGCAAGTTCTTTACTGAGAGAGTGGTGAGGTGCTGGAACAGGCTGCCCAGAGAGGTTGTGGATGCCCTGACGCTGTACATGTTCAAGGCCAGCTTGGATGGGGTCCTGGGCAACCTGATCTAGTACCAGATCTTGAGGTTGGTGGCCCTGCCTGTGGCAGGGGGGTTGGAACCTGATGATCCTTGGGGTCCCTTCCAACCCAGGTTATTCTATGATTCTATGATTCTATGATTTGTGTGATGGCTTCTTAAGCCACATGACAAGAACTACTGGCAAGTGTACTGATCCTTACCATCAGGGTAGCCTGGAAATTGTCTCTTGGTGCACAGGATTCACCTGGAACTTGTGGTCCACTCTGCAGAGATCCTGGAGGTCTGTTTTAGCCAGACTGTAATGTGTACTAACTGTACTAGCTAAGTTGTGATCTTTCTATTATCAGATCTGCCTGCAGTTACTCTTCATTTGAGGTTTCTTTAGCTGTTTCCTGAGCTGAAAAGGTAACCGCTCTTGTTATTCTAGCTGAATGCCCTGACTTTTCCCCAGTGATCTCCATGCTCTCTTTAGCTAGCAAATGGGATATCTGTGATATGTAGTCAATATAGTCTGCATGACTATGTAAGAAATAAGTCATGTTTTGGCAGCAAATGGGAACACTTCTATCTTTTCTTTCATCTTCAAATCATTTCTAGTTCGCAGCTTAATGCAAAGAACCTTAAAGTCAATACCAAATGTATTTGTTACAAATGCCTTAAAAATACAAATTATATATGTAGGTACACACAAATCTGGCAGCCATATGGGATATTCACACACCTGTCGGTGAAGTGAGAAAATTCAAGTTTCAGATCTCACTTCACTGCACTAGAACGTATGAACAGAGCCTGGAGGATGTGCTGTGAGATGAGTAGATCCATTCAGTAAGAAGGTAGCAGGATTTATATGGCTTATTTTTTATGAGCTCCACGCTGCTCAATATAATGGAATTCACAGGTATGAAATATTTTCCATGGAAAATAACATGGAAGTCAGGTTAGCTAAATAAAAATTGAAAATAAGTGTGAAATGAGGTAGCAATATTTCTCAGTATTGTGGCTCTTGTGTAATACCACAGACTGTGGCTTATGCATGCCACCTACACACAGCTCTGAAACATTGCAGTGATACCTTGCTGAGATATTGGTCAGTTTTACAAACCTGTAATGCAATAAGTGTAAACTGAATTTTAGGATGAATATTATATTAGTCAAGGAGATTCAACCTAACATGGCTTACGTCTTCACCGTGCTGCACCAAATTATTATAAGTCACTGTCAAATTTACATAGATTTTTGGTAAGCCTCATCGAATGTGAATGGTTAAGGCAAAGCAAAAAGGAAAATAAATGTAATTGAGGGGCATTCTGGCAGAATTCATACTGGCATGAAACCTGTCTTTCACGAAAAATAAGTCAGAAAATCCTGATTAGTGCACAAGACAAGAAACTCTTGCACTTCAGCCACTGTAGTGAACATCCATAATTTGCAAACAAAATGTGTAAATCCATGAGAATAGAATTTGACTCTGTTAGACCAAATCCAGTGGCACAGATATTTTTCCTACTTCTCACTGCGCCAGTCTCTGTCACTCAGAATTTTTTTCTGACCATTTTGGATTATTCCCCAGCCAGCATCACTGGGGAATCCAGTTATTGAATCTCAGCTGCCCTTTCCTCTGATAAAAGTAAAGACATGAAAACCATTGCTCTGATTAAGTCCTGATATGTCTCCTCTATTTCTGCCATCCGATTATTTACAGCCTTCTCCTCATAAAAGCAATGATAGTAAAAGCCAGTAGCACATGCAGAAACACTGCTTGTGCCTGTGGCCTCTAGTGGATTTTTTCTCAGACAGTGAAGGTGTTGAACACAAAGAGACAAATGAGGGGGACAAGCAGCTGAGGACAGGAGAAAAGGGATATATATAGGACTTGCTTTTGCTATGCGTGAAATGCAACACCCTGCTCCCACATCGTGACGCACATCAGGCATTCCAGATGGTGAGAAGGGTTGGGTTTCTGCCTCAGGCTGCCATGCACAGGCTTCATTTGCATTCCTCAGCCCAGTTGTTCGTGGAAAAGCATCCGGACAGTGCACAGCCGCTCACACAACGGTGCTCACCTCCCAGAGCACGACCTTGCGTCATGGTGCCAAATGTTGGGAGAGTTTTGCAGGATGGGGGAAGAAGGGACTTGCATCGTGTTCGGGCTCCAAGTGGAGCCCTCTGAGTGCCATCCCCAGGGATGCAGAAACAGAAAATCGTCTCAAATAAAGTGTGCTTCTTTACTTTCCACACATGTACAAATAGCCCTGAGTATGTGTGAAATGTAGACAAGATTCTTGGAGCCCAGCTCTAAATGGGCACCTTCTATTCCGTTAAAAATTATTTCCATACAGAAATCTTTTCAGTGATGCTGTATGACCAATACTGTAACCAGTTTTTCTTGTTGGGGCTAATTGTGAGCATTAATTTGTGGCATGTGCAGCAACTGTGATTGCTATTGCTGTAATTAATCCCATTTGAAATTGTTTAGTTTTATTGATTGTATTAATGGATCTGGGTTTTAGCTGTTTGATTCTGTTATTTTGCATATGTACATTAACTTTAAAAACAATGAAAGAATATGGGGGGAAAAGCACTGGAGAAGTAAAGAGCATTACAAATTCATATTCATAACTTAGAGGATATTTTTAAAACCTATCAGCATAAGAGGCTTTTTAAAAGTAGACATAATTTCACCTAATAAGTATACTGCTTTTAACAGTCAGTCTGCCTGTAATACTGCTTTCAGGTTATCCTTGTTAAAGTCTGTGGAATTTGCCTAAATAGTTTCCATTCATGCCATTGGAAGTTGTGAACTGTGTTAGTCACTAAACAAGAACTGTGTCTTTAAGAAGGGAACGTTTTACAAAGAATTTAAAAATTAATAATATAAAGAAAAAAGGAAAACTGTATCTAGGAGCAATTAAAGCTGCATTTATTACTGTATTAAGAGATGTTTAAGCAAAGATTTCATTTTGGGTAGATGGTTTCTCCCCCGAGTTTTGCATCTCCCCTGAAGTGCAGTTGATCATTCCACCTTAACAAGGTGCAGTGATTGACAGGTAGAGATGTTGCACAGAGCAGAAGGTGGGAGTGTGCTCTATTGGTTTGTGCTTGTACATCCTGAGCACCAATTACTGTCACTGCTGCCAGCGCTGATGTGTTTATCAGGATGAGCTATAGCAGAATATATGTACACAGGCAGTGTGTATGCTGGATGACCACCCCCTGTGATGTAAAATATGAGAGTCTGGGAGCTACCGTTTTATAATTCATCAGGTTCAGCAACTGAATGTTGTTGGTTGGCTTAGTTATAAAAGCAAGTGTGAACTGAACAGCAGACAGGAGCATCTCGCATTAACAGTCCTGCGAAGCTGCGTTTTGGTGGCCGGGCTCTGCTTTTGTTCAAGTGAATTCTGCCCTCGGTGAGTGATGTGGGTTCTGTCGAGCTAAAGCTGCTATTATATAAGCTGGGGAAACCTGCCTGCTAGTTTTATTTGTGTTTTGCTGCTGGAGGTCCTTGTCTGTGGTTGTTTTTAGCTTTTACAATATTTTCAGTTGTGTACGTTACTGGCACAAAATGAGATGAAAAGAAAAATGCAATGATGAATTATTCACCATAGTGCTGTGAGGATCTCTTTTCTAGCTGAAGTTACTTTCCTTCCATGAGTGTGATGGGTGTTCAAAGAAGCTGAAAACCAGCAAATTTACCTGTCATTAAATAGCTTTTATTAGCAGTTAAGCAGAGTGATAGCTGTAGCTTTGTATCAAGAGGAAAAAAAAAAGAAAACGCTAAAATAGAAGCATTTACAAATTCTTTACTTTTATGCACATGTGGCTTTTCAGATTCAGCACTGAATCTTTTATGTGCAGTAAGAGGCTGCAAATAATGTATTGTAGAGTTTTTAATTCGGTGCTCAGTAAAATGGGAGCTTCTCTCTGTTTTTGTGGTAATATGCTCTGTATCACATTAAAATGAATGATTCCCCATCTTGCATAACAACGGTTCTGAAATATGTCTAAGATGAAAGGCAAAGAGAGACTTTGAAACAAACTGTGGGAAACGTGATAGAGCACAGCAAGGCAGGGAAAGCTGTGTTTCCTATAATATGTGCATTACTTTTTGAATTTCACCATCTCTTGTTCCTATTAATCACTTCGTTATGATCTCTGTCTTTTTAAGCAAGCTCGTTTAATATCTGCCCATGTTATCTTGCCAGTAACCTTAAAGAACAATATGCCAGCAAAATATCTTTTGCTTGTTTTATCCAGAAAGGAATTGAGTAGCGTACTTTACCAAACTGAAATATTAGCATTGCTGTACAATACCTTTATCCCTTCTCAGGAGAGGCAGGTGGTCGTGAGTGACAATTTTTACTTTTCCTTTTATCAGTGGCAGCATTATCAGACTGAAGAGACATTGCTCCTGTCCCTCTGTGCCTGTTTCTTTCTTTCTCCCTCAGCAGGAGAGGCAAGTTTGTTTTATCAAAATATCAGAAGGGCTCGGCAGAGCAGCACCTGTTGTCTCGTAGCTGTATTACTAGTAATTGGAGAGAGACTCTCTGTCAGAGACCTCTCATCTGTTTTCAGTCCGAACTGTTTATCCTGTAGTGATTTAAACTTGTATTGCTGCTTCTTACTTAGAAATAATCTATTCTATGAGTTATCAGAGCTGCTGGACAGATACTGATTTAATTAATAAGGTACTTCATTTTAGCATCTTTTTTTCTTATTTAAAGATGAAGACAGCAAAATGGCTTTTGCCACAGTCTTTCTTTGCAGATCAGATTTGCAATTATCCCTTATAAATCCTATATTTGAAACAAACAAAAAAAAAATCTGTATTTCTCAAGAAGATCATTTCCTGCCTAACAGATTTCCTGTTTCTAGGAAAGAGTTTATACCTGTGTCAGCAGTGCTTTATTTAAGAATACTTCACTGCTTTTTAAGCATTCAGATCTATTTTCAGTGACCCCTGTGCTAGCAAATTATATTTCTTGAAGTGTGAGCTTCTGGCTTTGCAAGTTCTCCTCCTTTCAGAAATCTGTGATACTGCATCCATCTGTCTAGGCACTTATATTGCATGCATCACTATGGTGTAATCTCAGCAATCTGAACATTAACCATGTAAATGTATGTACTGTAACTGAGGAAGTATAAATTAGGACAGGAAAAACAACCCTAAAAGGAGAAAGTTATGATATGGGCATATGGCTCTTGTGGGCAACAGAGCTCCAGATTCACTATTTGTTATGACAAAATAAATTAAGCTACCAACTAGTTCAGTCTGCAGGCAATGGTATGGAGGCTTGGACACAGATGAAACCAGCTTCCTGAAGTTTGATCCAGATAAGACTGAGGCCATGTGAGTGGAAAGGAGCCAGAGGACATGGCAGAAATCCCTTTTTATTCTGGGTGCATGCCTACTGCTCCTTTGTGGTATAGTCTGGGAGTGTTGCTGAAGGAAAAGCAGCAGTGAGTAAGAAATGTATTTTAAATTCTCTCTGGTCTGGAGAGCACAGTTGTTTTATCTGGTTATGAGTCTGCTGCTGTCATCCATGCCTCTCATCTCACAGTGAGCAGCTGCAGTGTGCTCCGTGCAGTGCTGTGCCTTCAATCCCCTTAGTTACCTACCCGAGCTGGTACGGATAACAGCGGCTGTAGGGTTAGCAGTGTATCCTGCTGGAAACACACTACACCACAGCTCCAAGAAGTGTGTTGGCTTCCTACTAATTTCTGAATTGAGCTTGTATTTTAGGGCTGGAGTGTATCACTGAGTAGCAGACATCTGCTCTCCGAGAGCTTTTACCTTTTGGTTGTGGCTGCGACTAGCCAAGGCACCGATGGTCAAATTATCATTCATATAAAATATAGTGTATGGGGGAAAATACCTTCGAAAAAAGTCCTTAGCTTTGGAATTCATCTTTTTTCTTTGGTCTGACACGTCTCAGATCTGCTGACCTTCAGGTTTGCTGTGAAGTCCCAAGGCAGCTGATGGTCAGTGTTTTTGGTGAAGAGTTGCTTTTCAGTTTGCCATAAATATAGCTAATGTGACTGTGTTTTCTCAGTGTCAAAAGTGATTGGAGATTCCAGCAGCAAATGTACGTTCATGTGCCCGTAACACCTCTATTTTCCTCTTTTAAGTGCAGACACAAACTATACTTTTAAATAAAAGAATGCAATTGTAATACTGAGTCTTGAGTACAGAAAGCTCTAGTGCATAGAAGTGAGAACTACTAACCATATATTAAATCTCTTCTTGCTTTTTATTGAACAGACTAATGAAATGACTTTGCACGCTGTTTATCAGCATTCTCAGATTTGGATTCAGTATTCATGATGAGTATGAAATGTGGCCATATAGACACCGGTAATCATAACAATGCGCTTTCAACGAGAAGCCCTTCAGTGGAAAAATGTCTTGGAATGACAGATTAGAAATAGTATCCTTGATGTTGAGAACAGCCTACGTAACTTTTTGGCAGGGAAGAGCCAGAATGTCATAGTAAAGACTGATAATCTGTCAATGGAAAACAGTAATTTTTTTCTACACTCAGAGAAATAGGCAGAGAAACACCATTTAAAAAATTATCAAACACTCAGTGCATGAAAGGAACAAATTTGGCAACTGGAGCAGAGAGTGTGCTCATAAACATAACATGCTATTTGGTGTTGCTCTGTTCCTGGTGCTGGAAGTGAAATAAAAGCAAAGTTCTAATCCTTTTTAGGTCTTACATTATTTTATAAGTAGGAAAGGATATGAAACTTAGGAAAGCAGTGAAAAATTATTTTCTAAGTAAAATACATCTCAAAACTGCTGAGTTTAATTCATTTGTAGATGCAATTGCTTGGGTTTAACCCCTGCACCTTCTCTGCTGCAGGTGGTTAAAGCAAGTATTTCCATTACTAAAACCTTCCAAGTGAGGAGACTCCATTGAAATAGAGCTGGTTCTTGGGAACTCAGCTCTGGAATTCAGTAGCAGCCAGATGTAGATGAAATAAAGTGATGTAAATTCTCTGGGTTATGCATGATGTTTAACAAAGTCTAGATAACCAACAACATGAACAGTATCGATCAAGGGTCCTTTTCAAGAGGCAATCTGCTTATTTCAGTTTTTAGTGGAGAAGCTGCCCATGAAAAGAGGGCTAGGATTCAACTCACATCCAGGATCAGCTCTACTTTAACCCAGTAAAGGCTCTGTAACTTCGAATCATGCAGACAGTTATTAAGGTATGAATCCCTAGAATGACACTAGATAGTATTTTCCCTTTTTCCATGTTATGACCATAAATTACAGAAGAAAAAATCTTCAAAGACACCCTCTTACATAGCTCTGTATGAAAATGGCTGTAATCACATCATACTGCAGGCTGAAAGCACTTCTAAACGTCTGCTGCTCCTATGGTCCTCAGCTCTCTGCCTTGCCTGGAGTCATCAGAGATGGAGAACATTTGTTGCTCTACTTGTCAGTGTGCAAACAGTAGTGATACTCACTGTGGCAGATTTATTCATTGTCTAAACAGTGGCATACTGTCTTCTGTCCACTGCAAAATTTACTTTATTAGTTGGTGGCTTAACACATGATATTTACATACAGTTTTTATTTTGTACTGCAAGCTAAAACTTATGGCATCACCTGATTTCTACTTGGGACTTAACCAATGAATTCAGTCAAAAGTCAGCCTGATAAAACTGCAGATAGAATCCTGATTCCTGGAATATTTTCTTAGTGTTAGCAGAATACTCCTGTTATGTTAGTCAGACAGGAGTGTAATCTACATTGACAATAGTTTTAAAATCCTGAAAGTTGCTGTCATCTTTACATCACCCTGGCCAATACCTTGTGCTTGAAGAATCTGAGAATTAACAGAATGGGACATGATGTGTCCCTTCTAATTCTTTACTGTACTCTGTATGAAACCTTTTGTATTTGGAAGAGAGCAGAAAAAACTGCTCTGGAAGTGTGATTTACAATAGCATTTGTGCTAAATTTTAAAGGAAGAGATTGGTGCACTGGCATTTGAGCTAATTTAAGAACCTGCTATTATGGCTTTTTTGTGTTGTAATAACCTTTAACAGTATGAAATACTAAAGAACTGATTGAACTGGGTCGTACGCGGCCACATGCTGAAAGTGAATGAGTGAACGAGACAGGCAGACTGCAATCAGTTTGCATTGTTTTGGTTTTTATTTGTTTGCTTTTTCTTTTACAGCTACTTATTTCTGAATTTTAAGTAGACTGTACTCTAGAAGCACTTTGCTACGTCCAGTAATGTATACAGTGAGTAGAAAGACTATTCAGAGCAGCTTCCAATACTAAGGAGTAAATGTTTCACCTAGTGGTATCATAGAAATGTAATGAGAAGTATTGCTCACGAAACACAGTCTCTACATTCTCTGGAAATAACACCTTACAGCTGTATTAAGAAGGTATAAACATAGGTAACATCATCCTCAGTATACACTACCTGTAATGGTATTTCATTCTCTGCATTTATTTGTAGTACTGTTATTGTGTTTGCAGTAGATCTGTGCATCTTATATTGCCAAAATATTCCTTGCAAAAGGAATATATTATCCCAGATGGAAAACTGGGAATGGGCAAATTAATGACGTACTTCATGTCCCGTGTGCCCTCTTCAGCTGTTGAAATGACAGTGTACACTGGCTGTGAATTGGAGCATAGCTCAGAAATGCAGAATAAAACTACCAGTACATGGCATTAGGTGAAATTCTGTTAGCAGCGGTTCTCTGTATTTCTCATCTTTGAGGAGTAACCACAAGAGTTAAATACTTCAGTGAAATACACCCATCCAACATGAACCAAGTTTGAGAGCAAAGAGCAAAATGCACTCCTACATGCAAAACAGACTTTCCAGGCACGGAGTTACTTTCATCTCACAATATTTTGCAATTTGTCACTTAAAGACCCTAAATTCTTCTGGAAGTGTTCTTGTCTGAATTTGAGAAAATGTTCAAGAATAATAAATGTAATTTAAAACTTTTCTCTGTCTTTGTTCTCTTCTATGCGAGTTCAAATTTATCATTCTTGAACTGCAATAGTACACTGATCTATATTTACAAGATTCCTGAAGCATCTTTGTGGAGCCAGTCAGATATTTTTACAGTACCAACTGCATACTGATTTCTGTAGCAAATCAGATTTGTATTTAAAAGTCAGTATTTTTTAGGGAAGAAACATCTTTAATTTACTGTTTTGCCCAATATAAGTTAGACATTTGAGTTTAACATGCAACTAAATAACTGGAGTTCAAATCCTAATCTCACTTACAACATTTACACATACTTGACAGCGTACAAATCCAAGACCAGCCTGAAACCACAGTCATGGTTAACGCTTAGTGACGGTTAACTTAGTCTCTTACTTTCTGGTTGATACATCTTTTGCTGAGTATGACTCTGAAACAATCTGTAGGTCATCCAGATAAAGCTGTAGTTAAACTAATCTACTTAGTCTGCAGAGCAAGCACCATTTTAATTTAGCTGCTTTGCTGTTCTTTGATTTATTTCCAGCACTTCTGTAATTGTGATTGACACCTCTGAAGTGGATGCCATTGATATATCATGTATATAGTGCATTAAATTTGTGAAACACATCAGGATTCTTTTGGATAAAAGCCAATATAATTGTAAATCATGTTAGTGTGTGGTATGGGATATCAGATATCTTTCAGATAATTTGTATAAACTATAGTGTATGGATATACTGCACAAACTGTCACACAGAAATAAAGGTAATGGGAATCCTGTTTTTAATGAAGCTTCTTCTGTGACAGAGAAACATCTAAGACCTTATGATACTAATTGCCTAAATTTTTTGTTTTAACTTAATTTTTTCTGAGGTTGGTTAAAACAGAAAAGAAAGACCATTTAAAATGCTGTCAAACTGTATTTCAGCGTATGAGACACATGACATCTGCCATTGGAAATGATGCCCCAGGGAATTTCCTGAACATTATTTTTGCAAATGTGAAATGCAGCCACCTCTGCTGATGAAAGGGCAGGAAGCTGAATGCCAAACATGACAATATTTTGAGTTCAGGGAAAGCCAAGTCAAAATGATACTCATTCTACAAGATAGCAGAATGCATGTGTGCTGAAAGAGCAGAATAAATGAGTTTGTAAGTGCCCACCAAACCATTTTGCAACTAGTAAGCTGCACACAGTTCTGTTCATTTAATTCACAAAAATGTAGTGCTTAGTTGATCTTCCTTGGGATTTGTACTTGAACTCCACCAACTCCAGGTATTTCAAATACAGATTCTTAGTCATTTTCTCTGGTGCTAAATGCCAGCAATTATAAGTACTGGTTGACTCATTTCTCTACTCCATGAGTTTTTATGGCTGTTATAAACCTTTGAAAATGCTGACGGACCTGTAGCCATTGTGGGCACTGCCAATATCAAGGAGTTTGATATTAAATATAGCTGAATATTACACTTTTATATTGCTGTACCCAGTTGTTCAACAACAGCATGACTAGAGAGGATAATGTGAGTCAGGAGGCACTAACACACCTAAATGTAATATTTTATTTATTCTAATGATCTTTTCATTTTAAAGGATTTCGGTTTTTAGCTGTACATTATCTTGCCACCACAGTTTACCAGTTCCATATGTCTAAGTAGAAGAGGAGAAGGCTTTGCTTGTATGTTACGTTTTTATATATCCACAGTGCATTAGACCAGTTGTCACCAAATTGCAGAATAGTTGAGGCTGGAAGGCAGCTCTGGAGATCATCCACTCCAACCCACTTGCACCAGCAGGATCAATAGGTTGCTCAGGGTTATTTCCAGTTGAACTTTGAATATCTCCATGAATGGAGACTCCACAACCTCCCTGGTAAGCTTGTTATAATTTCTGATTATCCTTAGAAGAAAACTTACGGTTTTTTTCTAATGTTTGAGTGGAATTTTTTTGCATTTCAATTTGTGCCCATTGTCTCTTGCCCTTTCAGTGGGAACCACTGAGAATAACCTGATTCCATCTGGAGCATCTTTGCTTTCTCCCATCAGGAATTTACAAAATGAACTGGCCAAATTCCAAACACGAAGCACCAAAGTCCAGTGTTGACCTAGTGTTCAGGGTCTGACACCCAATAGGTGATAAACATGGCAAAGAGGAGCCAGACTTCTCAAAAGAAATGTAAACCCTTTTCTGTGTTCTGAAAATACTTCTCAGGCTCTTCCCAGATGTTAAGTCTCACTCATTGCTAAATATTATTTTTATTGTTTAAGATTTGAGTTAAACCACACTGCTCTTGTCCAATACCTTTCCCCCTTTGTTTGAATTTGCTAAATGCTTACTTAGAATTTAAGTTCACTTTGAAATTCTGGTGGTTAATGAGAATTAGAGATTCATCTCCTATTCAGCTTTCTGTAGATGGTAATTATTTCTTCCCCTACTGTATGAACTGAGATCTGCCTGCCAGAAATTAAACAGAATCTCATTCAAACAAGAGAAACCTTTCCTTAATTGAGAGACTTGCCAGCATTGCACAGCGCATGAAAACAAAAATGCATTTTTAGAATCTTGAAGTGGGCTTCAGCATTGGCTTGGCTTATCAAAAAACCCTCTATGAATAGAGTATGGCCTATATACAAGAAGTTAAAACCTCAAATTTACTTGCATTTTTTAACGTCCTTTTTAGCAGCTTTTCTACTCCAGAGATTTCCCTTCTTTCCTTTCAGACTAAGTTGTTCTCATTAAGCTCTGTGATTACAAACAAGGCTTAGCAGTATTAAATGACTAGATATTTTTATGGCCAAATGGGATTACTTTGATAATTGGCTCTGATCTGTTGCAGAGCCTGTTCTCCGATGCTTGCTGCATTGAGTCTTGTAATGTGATAGAAGTCCCATCCAACTGACATTTCCCAGGTCCTTTGATCCAGGATGTCTTAAGAAGTTTAGCTTCATGTCAGCTGTAGACAGAGTAACATCCTGTCCAGAATTTTTTATTTCTTCTGTCATTGTCCATGTTGGTGCCTTTATAACTTTGTAGAGAAATCATAAGGAAGAATGACAAGTCTTAAAGTATGTGAAGTCATCACAGTCTGTCATGAAGCCATTTCTTTCCCAGGTCCCCAGTCCCAGCCATCATGTAGCCAAGTCAGATTTTGTTCTCAGATCAAGCCCTCTCTAAGATAAAAATCTTTGGCATAAAACAAGCATAAGACAGAAACTTCTAGTACTGAAGTTACGGATTGGCTGCATGGTGTCATCCACCAGAAACTATGGCATATATTCTTCTGCTTGAAATGATAAATCTTTATTATAAAGGGATCAACAGACCATTCAAGCCATTAAAAGAATAAAAAATAAATAAAAAAATTAAAGCTAAAAGACTGGTGCTAATATAGTCAATTTACATCAACAGGCTTGAAGAGATGCAGAATTCAGAAGAATTTCTCTGCATCTTGATTCTCCTCAAATCTGTAACCAACATAGGATTTTCTTGTACCTTAAAGAGGCGTTGCTATGTCCACCCAGATTTTTAATGGATGAATCTTCTGTATCCGTGTTGATAGTGCTACCTCACCGGAACACTTTGGGTTTTTTTTAATGAATGAAACCATACAGCATTGATTTTTGGTATGAAAATTACAGAATCACAGAATTCTGTTTCAGAATCCCTGAAATCTGGCATAGAAAGAATCCTCCTTCCCTCAAGATATGGTACTTCATATTTCTGTGCGCAGAACAGCTCTCATTCTTACTAGTGGATATAAAGATATATTTTTTTAATCAAAATTAATCCAAAATTCAAAAATATGGATTTAGAAATTGTTTATCATATCCATATCCCCAGAGGTGTTCCCTGTAACTTAGAGAAGAAAATGTTACTGTATTTGGAAATCCCAAAGCCATGAATTCATTAGAAAGTCAAGATTAGCAGTGACAACAAAAAGAGCACTCTGTATTCCAGGGGTACTTCAGCAGCCTCAGAAGCTTTTCTTTTTCAAATATATTCACTAGAGTCTTTTCTGTAATGACCAAAAGGTGCAAGAGGTTAAAAAAACAATTGAATAACCTGGAATAATCTGTATATGTTTACAAACGTTTTTATTTGGGGTTAAAAAAGACTGTGTTTCAGTGGCAGCTTTACAGGCTGGAGGCTGATTGTACTCGCATTGTACTTCTGTGCCTGCGCTGTGATTTATCTGGAGCAGGGCATGTTTATGGCACTGCTGCCCTTAACTAGCTCATGGGTATAATCCTACCAACTTCTGTCGTCAGCCCTTCAGTAAGAATAATGTCAATAGCAATTAGTCACTGCCCACTTCCATCCCACCTGTCGTCTTTGCTCTCGGGGGCAAACAGTGCCAGGTTATGCTCACTGCCAGTTCTGCTCCTGTCTTGCAGAGAACTTCCTTCTTTTGCAGGGTGGACCTATTGCCCATACCCTCTTTAATCTCCTACAGGAAGGGGGGAAAAGAACATTAAGAGAAGGCTACCTCACGTGCAGCCAGCCGTTTGGATAAATGTCACACTCAGCCTGACATTTCTTGCTGCCAGTCCTGTGGAGAGCAGAGCGAGCCGGGGCAGCAGCCCCCGGGGGATGGTGGGGGGGAGACACGCAAAGGTCATGGTGATTGCATGGAGCAGATAACTTTAATGCAGAACTCAGATAGAAAACACTGTAGCGGCTGGCATGCAAATTAAAACATAAATAGGGTTGACAAGCTTTCCAGCAAGACATCAAACTGCCAAAGGGCAATTCTGCCTTCTCCGGGCCTCTTCTGCCCTTCATGAGCATGCTACAGCTGTTTCCTCAGCCAGCAAGGACAGCAACCTCTAGGGGAAGAAGGCATATTAAAGTCGTAGTGATTCTTAGCAGCTGTCACATCTGCAATGGTTTCTTTTCAGAGTGTTTCATAATCATGTTTTTTCTCAGTCTACTTGCCTTAGAAATTAAGGTTATGCAATCACTTTAAATGAATAAACAAAGTATATCTCTACCCATGCACGAGCATCTATGACAGTCTTAAAGCTCTGAAGTTCTTACAAGCTTCATGAAAAGAGGGTAATTGTGGGAGACTATTCCAGGCTTTTGGCATAATTAGCAAAGATCCAAGAAAAGTGAGGTGAGAGGAAAGTCTGTGGCGTAGGTCATTCGTTGAATTGTATTTAAACTGCAGCAGAACCTCAAAAAGGCTGACAGGGCTGGGACAAAGTTTTGAAAATGAGAGAGAGGAGATTTAGCTGAGGTAGAAGTCACACAATGCCATCTTGTAGTTCTCCTAATAGATTCACTATCAGCATTCAGTGTACAGTAGATAGTGTGTAATGATTGCTACTGCTTTGAGAAATCTGCTTTGATTTATATCTTCTTTTTTTTTAATCTGGTGATTTAAGTCTTTTTGTGTTAAGATCTGGCAGAAATTTACCTGAGTATATTAAAAAACATGTGGATTCCAGCAGCACACCTTCCCATCCTTCGAAGGGTGCTGCCCTCCACTGTCAATGCCCTCCAGAGCAGCAGTTTGGCAGACGCTGCACAGCGATCCA
This sequence comes from Penelope pileata, assembly GCA_013396635.1. Classification (NCBI taxonomy): domain Eukaryota; kingdom Metazoa; phylum Chordata; class Aves; order Galliformes; family Cracidae; genus Penelope; species Penelope pileata. The sequence goes on from WBMW01006380.1 coordinate 217,299, forward strand.
GCTGTGTGGCAAACCTCTACAAAGCTGATTTTTATTCCCCTTTGTCAGTGCAAGATACTCGCTGCCTGTTGGGAAGCTTTAAGAGGCCTCCTCATCAGCCATCTCAAAACAGGAATGGTTTGCTGCAGTAATAGTGTCTGCTAATGTCTCATTACAATCAATTTAAATGCTTCAATTCTACTGAGAGCTAATAACACATGAAAGTCAAACTAGGTTCGTAATTTCAAAGACATATATTTTTTTGTAATGAACTGAACTATTATGCCCTGCTGAAAGCTTGACTATAAAAGGATTTTAAAGCTGCATTTGTAGGGTCATTAGGAGCTTCTCTTATGTATCTTCTAAGCTTTGAATAGTCAGATATTCTCAGCTTTCTGTTTATCTTCAAAAAAATAGTAAAGCTTTGTTTATTGCCCTTTGCTAAATATTTATTTAATAGTATTAAAAAATAAAAGTATCTAAATGAATATGACCTGCCATGTTCCAGAAACCTTCCCATTACAGTTTATAGTAAAGAGAATTTGTTTCGCTGCCCTTTATTCACTTTATTCTCATATTTCCCCTCCCAGCTTGGCCTCTTTCAGTGTGATTGTCTGTCAAATAAGTGGCCTTGCAACAATGAAAGTTGAAGTAATGACAGGAAATTGCACAAAGTCATCATGGACCACTCCTCAGATAGATGTTTACTGTGAGAATTGAAAGAAATCAAACCCAACAAGCTCAATACCTGACAGAAGTTAGGGAAACAAGAAAAAGAACCAAATGCAATAAATGTACCTGATCTTCAAATGAACTCAGGAACTGCCAGATCTAGAATGGGTGGGACACTGAAAGCTTTGAGAAAACAAAAGAGCAGTTAGGCTGAAGAAAGGGAAAAGAAAGAAGCTAATGCATTCTTTAAAAATATGAAAGGAAATCTTCCTCGAGTTTATTGTAAACAGGTAAATTAAGAGGAACAGTGGAGAGGTGAGGCAGATGACCGAGAGGAGGATGGAAATGCAGGGATTAACCACTCTGGCTGGGGAAAGGACAAGATAAAGGACACATCAACGTGTGCTGGGTAATGTGTAAGTGATAAAATACAGAGTGGCTGCTGAGCAGTGTAGGGTGCACTGAGGGCTGTGGGGGCTACAGGGAGGATGCTTGGCTCCCCCTGAGGCTCTGGTGGGCTATGGGTGGCCAGGGAGCAGCAAAGGGGATGGATGAGCTGGGAAGCCTAGAGCTTTGTGGCTTCCCTTGCTCTGCAGAAGCTGTGCAGGTAAAGATGCTGAGAATATCTCACAACTGCCCACTTGTTGCCTGCTTCTTGCCACAATTCACTGACTCCATTGTTATACTCATTTAAAAAAACAAAAATCATGCTGATCTTTAGTCATGGAATGGCTCAATCCAGTGAAGCCCCACATGAGGAATGATGGAGCAGGGAGAGCAGACACCTTGTAGGCTACCTTTGTCATAAGATGCACTGTGTTGTGAAGTTACATTCTCCGTTTGTAACAGAAAGAGTCAAGAGAAAGGGAGGTCAGGACTTTAATTTGTTACACTGAGGATAGAGGACAGAAAGGACATGCCACAGACAAATGCCATTGGCAAGGGCAAGAGAGGTTTTTCCCCAAGACTCCTGCTCTCCTCAGTGGAGAAAGAAGGTCCTCTGGAGGATGGTAGCTCTGAATAGAGCTGTGGGTCCCTGTGAAATTAACCCCAATAGGCTGAAGTCACCCCTTAGCAGCCCCCTGGGGTTGCATTATCAGGCTGGGCAGAGAATGGCTTGAGAGTAGCCCTGAGGAGAAGGATTCGCAGGTGTCTGTTGATGAGAAACTCAACTTGAGCCGGCAGTGTGCGCTTGCAGCCCAGAAGGCCAACCGCATCCTGGGCTGCATCAAGAGAAGCGTGGCCAGCAGGTCGAGGAAGGTGATTCTGCCCCTCTACTCTGCTCTCGTGAGACCTCATCTGGAGCGTCACGTCCAGTTCTGGGGCCCCCAACACAAGAAGGATGTGGAGCTGTTGGAGCGGGTCCAGAGGAGGGCCACGAGGATGATCAGAGGGCTGGAGCACCTCCCCTACGAGGACAGGCTGAGAGAGTTAGGACTCTGAGAGAGTTAGGAGAAGAGAAGGCTGCAGGGGGACCTGATAGCAGCCTTCCAGTACCTGAAGGGGGCCTACAGGAAAGCTGTGGAGGGGCTTTTTACAAGGACAGGGAGTGACAGGACAAGAGGTAACTGTTATAAACTGGAAGAGGGTAGATTTAGACTAGATATAAGGAAGAAATTCTTCACTGTGAGGGTGGTGAGACACTGGAACAGGTTGCCCAGAGAAGCTGTGGATGCCCCCTCCCCGAAAGTGTTCAAAGCCAGGCTGGATGGGGCTTTGGTCAACCTGGTCTAGTGGGAGGTGTCCTTGCCCATGGCAGGGGGGGTGGAACAAGATGATCTCTAAGGTCCCTTCCAACCTGAACCATTCTATGATTCGATGATTAATTTTCACGTTAACCTGCTTACAGCCATGAACCCTCCACTAGGTACTAGGGGATTCAGTTAATTACAATAATAATAATTTGAGGCTAATTACAGGGACACACCAAAAAGGTTTCTGTAGCAATATTGACCCATTTTATTGCATGTAGGACACTGGCAGTAATGAGCTTCCTCTGTCCCAATTGGACTACAGTCAGTTTCTTTAAGATCTTATTTCTGACACTTGCAGACATTTTTGAAAACGTTTTCACTTGCTAAGCTATTCCTCCTTACCAGTTTAGCTGTGCTCCCTTTTTAAATATTAATTTTATTTTTACTCTATTTCTATTTTTGACATATTTCAGATTATCATATTGTTTTCTCTTATTCATAGTGAGCTAGGAGAAATGATCTTAGAAAGCAACAGAGAAGCTTCAGATGACACATCAGGAATGAAAACAACTGCAAGAAGAGTGGAACACCAGAATAGACTGTTTAGGATGGTTGAAGTGTCTCCATCTCTGGGAATCCTTAAGAACAGATTACAGAGACATCTGTAAAAAGATTTAATTGTGACTTACGCTCCCTGAGGCCTTTTTGTTCCCGTATGGCTTTGAGACTGGCAACCTCTCTGGCTCCCTTTCACTCTGAGAGCTCCAGTTGCAAGTTTCTGATGCCCAACAACCAATTGAGCATGTGCTATTTGTCCTTGGAAAGGCTAAGCAATTCAATTTGGTGCAATCCTTTATCACTGAATCATAGAATCATTTAGGTTGAAACAGACCTTCAAGATTACCAATCCAACCATCAGCCTGAGTCCTATCACTAAACCATGTCCCTTAGTGCCACATCTACACATCTCAAAAACCTCCACGGATGGGGACTACACCACTGCCCTGGGCTGCCCATTCCAATGCTTGAATATGCTCTCTATGAAAAAATTCTTCCTAAAGTCCAATCTAAACCTCCCCTAGCACAAAGTGAGGCTGTTTCCTTGTGTCCTATCGTTTGTTACCTGAGAAAATGAGAAATTGTTGTGACCTGAGCTAAATCATCTTACTTTGCTTTGAAAAAATGCAGTCAGTTACCTCTTAGGAACCTGATCACAATTCCCAGACTATAATACACTTGCAGATTATCTCACCCAAGTCACTTCCATTTAATATGAGAAAGTGCCTTTCTTTGGAGGGTGCACAGGAAACTAAAGTCATACTTTGTTCTTCAAGAAGCTTAGGAGTTTATGAGTTTTGATCCTTTCTGTCTGAAAGTTTTATGGATGTGATATTTATTAGGATTAAATCACACAAGTGAGGGAATCGTCCTGATCCACTGCCTTTTCCTACTCAGACCATCCTGGACATCCACAAGCAGTGAAGTGGAAAATCAGATAGCCCCAGACAAGTGAGACCACCAAGTCTAAGCCAAAGTACAGTGTCAACAAAATATTAAAAAATATCACAATTTCTGTCAACAATCTCTTCAGGAAAGGGAAATGCATTCCGCAGGGAGTTACACAATAAACAGATATCAAATAAATCTTAGGGCATTCTGTAGACCACAGTCTTGAAAAATTGTAGCTGTATTGAAAGTACGATTTCCCTCCTGAAAGTGAGTCTAAAAGAATTTGCCTTTCAAGGGAACATATGGTGTTGCAATCCAACTGCTGTCACTAGCTGTAGGCTGATAGCTGTAGGGAAAGTGTGCGCCGGTAAATAGTTAACATTTGTAACAACCCCTTCTCTCTATCCCATCCTCTCTCTCTCCCTCTCTCTCTTAGTATTTTATATATATATATGCATTCTCTCTCTCTAAATGTATATATATATATGCACATATATATGCATTGAACTGGCTTTTTGTAGGGTAATGTAAAACACTGATAAAACTATTATTACCACCATGTTAGAATAGCAGAGCATTCACTTCAGAGAACAAAATGCTGGTTCTTGGTAAAAGCTGATGAGGCTGTCATTCTTATTTTCGGATGCTTGTCAGAATCATGAAAGAATATAAAAAGCCTGCATATCAGGGAAATTTCAGCACTTCAGCATTTCAGAATTTCTACTGGTCTTTAAGCATTGTCCATAACAAGGCTCACCAGCACAACAGGGAGGTGGAATGTGTCTTCTTCTCATAGGATTGACCTATGTGCTGAGGTTAGGCAGACTTGGGTAATCCATCACAGAACACTGAGAATTGGCACAGGTAGTAGTAAGGGCTGTGCAAATATATATATTGAACTACAGACAGTGCTTTATCTGGGAAATGACACCCACAGTGCCCATCATCAGGAAGAGAGAAAAAAGAATGACGTGCACTCAACGGATTGGGAGATGCCTAAAGAGAAGCATACTTTAAAACATAGCTTTAGGGGGAAAAAGGAAGGTTAATGCAAAACAGGATAGAAAAGTAACACAGTTTATCAAATGTACAGTCTAGAAAATTTTCCTTAGATCAGTCTTTGATGTATTTAATTTTTAGAGGAGAACTATGATGCAATATATCTGATTTTTCAGGGAATCGTTTGATGTTGCATGATAAAGGGCACTGCTATTTAAACCAGTGAACACAGATATGAAACGAATGTTGTAAAGGAGAGGCAAGGTAACACTGAGACAAAAATTGGATTGGTTATTTAGCAAAATGGAGATTGGTAGGTGAAGTTGTGTTCTCTCTGTAAATCTGTCATGAGAATCAATACACAACGAAAAAGAGCAATTCCAGCCGTGGCACTGTGCTGGTGCAAAAGCCAATAAATAGGCTTCAACTGCATTTAGTTTAGAAGAACGAGAACTGGATTCTGTGTGTGGTCTTCCAACAGTTATGAAATGCCAAACTGGAACTAAATCTAAGACAGGATTTGAGCAACTTAGGATGAGGATTTCAGGTTTTCATTTTCTGTAAAAGTTGGAAGAGGGCTTAAGAAGATCTTGTCCAGTTTGGTCTTTTCTGCTTTAAGGATGGGTTACTCTGGTTTGGGTGATGAGCTCAAGAGTAACAGCAGTGACTGCAAGGCATTTCTTTGTATTACATTGATCTTCAGACATTATTCCACATTTCCATGATGTGATGCTCAAATTAGTCAACATTTCAGAGCACCCAGACCATCAAACACAGCCTCTGTGTCTAATTGGTAGCCAATTGCATAACATATCTGTTTGTATCTAAATATCCCATTACACAGTACTCAAAATATTCCTTATAACAGGCTAAGTGGCAGGCAGGGAGATTGACTTATCCTGAGGTAATATTTGTATTTGTCTTGCTTAAGTTCTTTCAATCTTGTAATGTGCTCGACCATTCTGTATTGCTTGTTTGTATTGGTAATGGTAATCCCCCTTAATCAGGAAGCTGTAACAAACTAAGATAATTCTGTGGCTGCTTTAAATACTGCCTCTTAGAAAAAATCAATACACGTGGGAATGTTTTTCTCCATTCCACTCCTTTCTGCATGCTTTTCCTTTTGTCCAGGACATTTGGGATTTTTTTCATGTTTTTTTTAATGGTAAAAATTGATACTTTTTTTTCTCATTTTGCTCAGTTCTTTTTAATTCGGTAGAGTATCCCAGACAGCCTTAGGAAATGGCTAAAGATATGCTTTCCTGGAAGAACAGTACAACTGAATATAGGAAAGTGAAGGAGTAGTTGTTACACAGCAGATTTCAAAGTCAGTGAATCGTTTGCTTATTGCATTATTTAATGTAAGGAAATGGCACTAATCTCAAGAGCAAAACAGATCAACCCAACCAGGTTTATCCATGTTTATTTTTATAAAACTTTTGCCACAATTCTATTTCTGCTATTGATTATCCTTCTAATCTCAGCTTTAGCTAGTCTGTGTAGCTATCCTTCTGTGTGTATAAGTACAACAGGTAATATTGATATTCTTCCTACTATTTCATTTTCTACTTTAACTTATTCTTTTTAAATGACTTGTGGGTTTGGTTTGGTTTTTGGTTTGGTTTTGTCCTGTAGATTATAGCTTTCATGATGTTTTATGGAATTAATAAAACTGCATTAGCTTCCTCACCACTCTATTTTCAGAAAGAAACTCTTTCAGGAGCCCCATTGTTACCTCTTCCCACTCCAAGTATATCAGAATTTCACAGAATATAAGTAGAAAATTGCCATATTATGTCTTTACTGTGAAAGTTTTCATAAAAGTCCACTTGGGAGTTTTGAGCCCTCATTAAGCAGTATCTCTTTTCTTTTTCATTTTTGTCTGAAAATCAAGTAGGTCAGACTGATCTACATTTCCCCTTTTATTTCAAAAAATTCTTGCATAGTTCCTAGGCAGGTCATGTCTCTCCTTAGTTGTGTTGTAGTGATCCTGAAGAGGAAGAAGTAGGATTGTGTCCTTCTTTTCCCAAAAAGATGCAGTACAAACTGAATCCATGTGGCATCTTATGCATGTGATGGAAGATACCACCTGAGCTGGTCTGGCTCCAGCTCTGTATCCCTGTATCCTGCCTCTTCACATTTTCAGGCAGAGTTTCATGTCTAAATGCTTCCCAGTCTGCATCAATCAAACTCATCCAGGTTAGCATACATAGGTTTAACCCAGCTCATTCTTACTGGCATGTAGCTGACATGGTGTGGCACTCACAAGACTTTTGGAAGGAGGAAACTTATAAAGGGTTGGAGGCAGGGTAGGAATCTGAAAAACAGGAGTAGTTTCCCACTGTAGATATAGGGTTAGTGAGGACCAGAAAAATGACTTTGCTGCATTGCCATGCCTAAGAAACTCTAGAAGCAGTTGCCTCCATATTTTGTTTCTTGCTGTCAGTTCGTGTCTTTAGGAGCTGGAAACAAGCTAGCTTCATCATTAAGAAGATGTGGCTAATCAGAATGAAATGCTAAGCTCCCAAAAAAATAGAACTACTCTCCCTATAAAGCAGAAGCAAGAAAAAAGCAATGAAGTAATAATAACTAGTAACAATTGCCCCAGGACAATGATTTTGGATGGGGAATTGTGGAAATTGAATGAGTGTCAGAAAATAAGCTCCTCCACCACTAGCCTGAAGCAATGAAATAGCTAAATGAATTAGCATAGCTATTAATAGAAAGTAGATTTTGTTTCTTTGCAATGTCCCACATAAATATTTGTTGAAGGGAAAAGATTCCAATGCAGAGAAGATTTTTTCACTTTGACAGAGTCATCTCGTGCCTAAAACAACAGAGATATCTTTAAACACTTCTGCACTGTACAAAACTGTAACTCCTACAATGCTATCAAGGTTAATGAGACATATGCTGCTCTGCTGGGCAAGTGTGCCTGTGCAAGTCAGATGCCTGGGGTAAAGAGATGTGCCCAGCTTCTCCAAGATCTCACACTGTGCTGCCAAGGCAGACCATATGTGATGTCTTTGTTGCAAATCTGACTCTGTGCTTTTTATTTGCCTTGCCCTTCCTTGAACCTGTGCACATAACATTGTTCTAGATGTTAGCTCTCTGTGTAACTCATGGAATTTGAGAAAGTGCCCCAAAGAGTCCTGTTTAGTTTGGATGCGCACCGATTTGAATAAAGGGAGGGCAAGTTTTTGAGAAAACTGTAAAGCTCTGTGCAGGGAAAATGTTCCCAATATCCTGGGAGGGAAGGCTGGGTTGTTTGTTAAAGCTCTTGAGTGATGTGTAATTTTATTCAATGGTTGGGAGCAGCTACAAGAAATTCCCAGCTGAAGGAGTGCAAGCTGACACTTCATAAGCCAAGGAGAGGCTTTAAGGGGACAGGTAGACTAACACCTCGGTGGCATACGAAGCCCTTGTCACTCAGTAATAGCTTGATTTATTTTAGTACATCTTTTTCATTATGCAGCACGAAGACACTGAAACTAAAGCTTCCAGAGACTAATTTGGACTGGAATTATATTCCCTGTGACTATGAATAGAACACAGTATTAGTCTCCTGAATTCATCGTGGGAGGAAGATATCATTTCAGGTGTACTTATATTCACAACTAGCACAATATAAAGGATGTATCTAATGGTGCAACAGATGGAAGAAGCATTGTATTCAGTAATAAAGTAAATGAAAATAAAGTTAGTAGTGACATTTAGGCAATCAGGCCAGCTACATAACAAAATTTTAATTAGAAGACAGACTCAAATGTAAATACCTGTATGTTGGTAAAGGAAGACAAACAACTATTAAAAAAAAAAAAAAAAAAACGTTATTGGTCCTACTGTGCTGAAATTTAAAGGCCAAAGCAATGAGCAAAGTCAGTAAATATGTTGAAAGGTTCCTGAAAAGGTGTGTTGAAAATATTCTGATAAAAACAAGGAGATATATTCAAACTCATAAAAACTAATAAAATGTAAATGTATCTTTCTTATCCTCAGTATTGAAATCTGTGTTTTTCATTTCCTTTGAGTGAGCTCAGGGGAGTTGAATGACTGATAAGAAATAGCAGCATAATGTGTCCTCTATGCTCAGCGCATAGTGAATGGATCAAGGCTATTCAGGCAACACTTTCTTCAGTAAATTATGCACAGTATTGCATTTTGCATTGTCTACTGATGGCACCAGAATTGTGTGCATTTTTTCCTGTCAAGTAATGGATTTAGTTAATGTTAAATGTAAATAATCTCTTGGACTCATTAAAGGCATAGCACTTGCTGTACAATGGGAGATCCAAATCCAGTCTTGTCAAGAATCATGTCTCTGGCAGCAGCCAACACCACCTTAAGAAATTATTACAGATCACAAAGATTTTCCACCATCATGAGCTTACTATGTAAATGCTTGCAGCCATAGACTGTAGAAACTATAGAAACTGTAGAATCTAACTTCTAGTCAGCTAAAAACAGCACTCAGAGTGCTTTTAGCAAAAATTGACTCCAGATAGATATTAAACAAAAAGGGTCACAGCAGTTCACATCTTTTTACCCGCTCCCTCTCTTTTGTTTTTGTGTGCATTGTAGTAGTTTCAGACACTTCCAGAGCTGTGTGATGCTAGGCACCTGGAAGGCATAGCCATAGACACAACGTCAGTCAAACATCCAAATCTCTGCCTTATGTACTGCTTTGGGATAAGACTTACTCTTTGTGACTCTCTCTGATTCACAATATAACTCAGTGGAAAGCAAGAATCAAACCTATACCTCCCAAGTCTTGAAACTAGTCTGCTATCCTTCCTCCGGCCTCTGTGTGTACAGGGTGACTGGACAGCATTTTGGGGGCAAGGGCAGAAATGGAAAGTACTGTAGAAACAAACGCATTTTTCTATTATTTTAAATCTCAAACCATTCGGCCAAGCCATCTGCTAAAACAAGGCAGAGGGGGAAAAAAACGTAAATAGCATAAGTAATGTTACCATAATAATAGTATCATGCTCAATGCTATCTCAGATGTCCAAAGCAATAAGTTCATGACTCACCGTAGTGGCACATAATTTGTATTTCCTCAAAACATTACTGTAAAAAAATCTCAGATGGTTTAAACTGGCCTGGATCCACTGAAAAGATGCCAAATTGATACTGATGGAGAAGCTGGTCTGGCAGCCATCCCTTTGTTAGGGTGTCTAGAGGTATTTGACATATATTTTTTGAGATGATAAAATTCTGTCTTTAACTAATTCCTTTCTAGTTTATTTCAGGGAGTTTTTGCGTTTTGTTTTATTTTTATTTTTATTTTTTGTTTTGTTTGTTTGTTGGGTTTTTTTTTCCGTGTTAAAATTGAGTAATTTGAGTTCCACTTTCCACACTCCAGTGGAGTCCAAGAGATATACAGCGCCTTTTCCAACCTCCCACTTGTGTTATTAGCAATCGCTGCTTCAACATTTGCTGAAGTGGGTTAGAGATGCAGCAATTATGAAATCTGTTATCATCTAGGAGAAAACAGTTATGATCCCGAATTACACAGGAAAACAAATTTTGATACCTGCTGACAGAACGAATTTCTCTCTCTCTTAAAATGCCAACACCAAGAGTTCAAACTAATAAAGACTTGGACTGCGATGCTCTACTACTATTTTCACTGCTGTATAATCTGTCAGCATTTCAGTTACTTAACATTCCTTGTAAGATCAGAGGTTTTTCGTTTTTTTGTTCTCTAAATTCTATCAAAGATACAATCTTTACTACAAACTTCAAAGTGAAAAATAATAGTATTGCAACTACAAAACTCTTCTGTATAAAAGAGCTGCTGCATCTTTATCCATTTATCTTAGTTATTCTTAATTTTATGACCAAAATTATCACCAAGCCATCTGATATAAAACCTCTTTTCTATTTTTAAATTTAGAAATGTTTTTATTTTCACTGTAATTTTCCAAAAATTTCTTTAGGTTTAGTCCTTTGCACTCATTTCTCATCTCTAAAGTGCACCTTAGACTTCCAAGCACTTTCTTATATCCTCAAGTATAATAAGTAGTCTTTTAGACCATTTCCAAAGTGATTTGGAGAATCTGAACCTAGCATTTCAAGGTGCTGTTCATCCTTGGCCCATGTATATGAAAGGACTTAAGTCACAGCAACACTCATCTTGATTATCCCTAAAACAGCCTCTCTCCCACACCCAAAGGCTCCACCTCTCCAGGGCTAGCAAGTTGTACTTCCAGCCCCCTGATAGCTAAATTCTGGTCTACTTGCAATGCCATGAGCCCTGCACCACCTCTAAAATTGCATATGAATGAACACTTCCCTCTGTCTCATCTACTCTTTTTCTTCCCAGAGCCATAAGCCAACAGAAACCATTATATTGTCTGGTCTAACCTCAGCAGTTACATAGGTTACTGTTTGCTCATTTATTAGCCCTTTTATTTGACTTCTTATGTGACTGGTCGCTTTGATGTGACCAGTTTCTTAAGCTACCAGAATCAGTTTGCTAGATCATTAGTGATTCAGGCAATTGGTAGGACCTTTGCAGATGGATTTTGGTAAGAAAAAATTTGGCAAATTTCCCTAATGATGCACTCTGGCAGGAATACTTTCTTCTACCTTTCTTGAAAGGGCATGAAATTAGGGAATCAGCCCTAACTGAATTTCTTGTCAGCATGTCACAGCCTTTGTGCCCTTTGATTGTATAGAAACATTTGAAGTGCATTATTTAGATCCAGAGGTGAATTTGAAGGAAGCATGAAGTGTTTTTCCAGACTTCAGCACTGCCACTCACTCACACCTAGCAAATGCAAATCTAATAAGAAACAGCTCCTCTGGAATGACCCCATATATAAAGAAGAGCTACGAAGAAAGGACCTTTTCCCAGTGGGGAGGATTACAGGGACAGTTCTGATAGCAGAAACAGCACATCAGTCTTTCATTTTCCATTCACATTTCAAACGCAGCAGTCACTGTAGTATTTTGGCATCTGTAAGAGAAGTAGGAGGACTGAGATTAAAGAAGCTGATCTGAGCTGGGTTAAATACTACCTGCATCGATGGCCTTGCCATTTTATGGTCCAGATTTTAGTCAGGAGAAAGGGGCAGGGGTATATTTCAGGCTTTTTTATTATTATTTTTTCAATGTATATATTGAAGAAGGTACTAGGGGGGAATAGGGAGTAATAAATTTGGTTATTTTCAAATTACCTGTGTATTTCAAACCAAAGGGGAAAAAAAAAACTCAAGAACACAGAGGAAAAGAATTATCGTCCTTATTTTAGTATTTCTTAAAATGAAGCAGGGATTTCAAATCCTGAACACCACACACTTATTAGACAAATTTTAAGATGTGCTGTGGTCTCAAAATGTCTTCTGGAAACAGAGATGATTCAGAATAAGTTTATAATCAGTTAAAATCAGTTGAATTCCAAGTGCAAGTCAGAAGAAAGCTGTAACAGCATCATCTGACCAACCCATAGTCATCCGAGTGTCTCGTGCTGGTGTTGGAGTTGCAAATAGCTGGATGCTGTGCTAGAGAGAGTCAGATTTTCAGTCCTCTCTTCTCACTCTCCAGCTCGGTGTCTAAATCTGGGAGTCACTCCCACACCTCACATATAGAGTCTGCCTGGGACGTGGTTGTTTATTAAAGAGAAAGCTGCCATTACACAGCTGCTCTGATGCAAGTCATTCAGATCTTTGTCCTCATCCAGGTATAAAACATCAAAGAAACTGATTTGTGCTATATGCTTAGTGTCTTCTTTCATATATTCAGCACATAAAACAGATGCAGTAAGAGCCCTGAAATCATGGTATTCTGTCTTTATGCAGAAGACTGACACTGTGAGGAAAAGAAATACAGGGTCTTTCTTTTGAAGATCTCTTTTCCTATTTGCCAAGAAGAAATGTTAAGCCTGATATAATGAAATAGAAGTTAAACAAAGCCCTGGTTGGAAGATGATTGTTTACTAAACAATTCTAGGGCAGGAGAATAGAACAAACATGACTCACATTGAACAAACTTAAATCCTAGACTGGGATAAACATTTCAGAAGTAAACCTCACTTTACAAAACAACACAGGTTTGTAGGAGCCTTAGTTCTTTAGGATTTAGGCTATTAAGTCACTGAGAATTTTAAAGACGTAAATGAAAGAAATAAGAAACAATCTAAAGAATAATTCCAAAATGCAGTCTGCATGTAGGAGTGTCTCTTCTCTTGATATGCAGAATTTCAGCTGCAGTTGGTGAAGTCATTGGTATGTGGGAAGACTGAAGAGCCCATATCACAGCAGCGCTTTCCAGCTGATTGGCAAAGTAGCCACTGTCACTTAGAAAATTCAGTAGGCAACGCCAAAGAAGCTCAGTGAAAAGGGAGTTAAAATGCAGCAAGTAAGAAGAAAAAGGAAAAAAAAGAACACACACACACACACAAAAGCCCAAATTAAACCACTCTGGTAAGTAGCTTGAAGGTAGCTAGCATCTGGACAAAATGTAGGATCTTGGAAAGGTCAAATGTTATTATCCAATGAAAAGTTAAAGGGCAGCAAATAAATTGAATTAGTTGTTGCAAAGCATCTGGACATTCTGGGAGCGGAGCCAGTGTGAACAGCAAATGATCAAACAAAAATAATGCTGAGATTTCTGCGAGGAGAAAATGAGAATATTGCTGTCTTACAGCACTCTCACATTGCTCAAACAGCAACAAACAGGGAGCAGACTGATAGTTTGCAAATGTACGGTAAAGGTTTATTTGCTCAAACTGAGAGGAGATGTGCATCCATCCTTCTTTAAGGGGGGAAACCTTGCCTTCTGGTTTTGCTTCTCCTCCAGACTTGCTATGGAGAAACCTAGATCCTGCTTTTGAATCAGTCAGCGTAATAAAAGATGAAGTGCAGGGAACATCTCCTCTTTGCTGGCATCAGTCTGCAACATCTTACTCTTTGAAGTGTCACTGACTCGGTGAAATGGATTTTTGTCCACCCCCTCAAGTTAGCCTTCTAGCTCACATTGGTAGATTTCCCAGTTTGGGGTTGAATTATGATTCTCTGTGTTGCTGGAGCATTGCCTTTACATTGTTGTTTTCAAAGAACTAAAGCTTGTTTCCCAAACTTCAACTTTCATATGATAATTAGACTTTGATGTATTTCTTTCTGTTCTGTGAGATTTTGCACTAAATGCTTGAATCATTAGTAACTTCAGTACATCATCCCATTGCCCGTAACAAGGTATCTCATTGTTTGGAGGGAGGAATGATATAGTAGAGATTGACTTTCAGCATCCTTTTTGCAGAATGTAAAGCACTTAGTGACACATTTTAAACATAATTCCCTTTTGAAACCGCAGGAAAGAGGGTCTAGCTATTTCAGGGACTGCACAGTCAGTATGGAAAGTGCTGAAAGTTTCAGGTACTGCAAAAAAGAACTCATGTATTTACCGAAGAGCTTCTACTAGATCTCAATTTTCAGGACATGCCTTACTCTTGTTAATTTAATATTCATTTACATTTAGCAGTCTTAATGATTATATAGGTCAAGAAAACTAAAATATCTTTATTCTCTCTTTTTTTTTTTATCTCCTCAGAGTACGCTCGGTTTGAGGCAAAAATCCATGACCTGCGCGAGCAGATGATGAATCACAGCATGAGTTCTGGGTCCGGCTCCCTGAGGACTAATCAGAAGAGGTCACTGTATGTCAGGTGAGCAGGAAGAGCTTTCTCCTGGGAATATGTCACCAGCTTCCTGGTCTGTGACTGACTTTTGTGCCGTAGGCTCAGCTGGGTGGTGAAAGAAGTTTGAGGAGCTGAACTGAATTTAATTGAGAAATGCATCAATCTTACAAGCACAGCATCATTAATGTGAAAATTGGATAAAGCCCTATTGCTTAATCCTATCATTTCAAGCTGTTTTCAAAGAGCATTATACTTTTATAGTGATTTGGTTTTATGCAATGAAGATTTCTTGCCCCTTGTCAGATCTTTTGATATCTGAGATGAATTTTGTGGTGTAGTGCTGCATTGCGATTCTGTGTGAGGCCTTGACCAGACATAGAATGATTACTCTCATAAAAAGCACTTTTTCCATGAGACATTCTCATGAAGCAAGGACTATTATATACTATTCTAAATGTGTGACAGTCTGCTGTTGTCCCGTTGCTCATGTCCATGCTGCAATAAATTTACCATCTACCTAGCAAGATCAAATACGCAGATGAGACACTAAACAAGCTAATGTAGGTAGCTTAAATGGGGCAGTGAAGTAGGAGTTGCTTAACCGGGAGCCAGGCAGAGCAGCTGTTATAGTTTTGCTTGGACTGTGTAAGTCTATTGATATAAATCATTGCTGGCTAAAAGACCGGGAGTCATGAAATTGGCCCTAGGAAAGTTCTTGCTGTCACTCATGCCTTTTGGGACTCTGGGAGACTATAGGACTTGGTGCCAAATATTTTAATAATCTTAATAATTATGCTTCTCCAGGCTTTTCATTTTTATTTTTTTCCCTCATGCTCAGCATATAATTTGAAATTCCTGACAATCATGAAGTAGAGGGAAGCAATTTGTCAGCCTCCAGGCAGTGATAATTATTCATGGGGGAGTTAATTCAGGTGATAACATTGCAGAGATCCAATTAAGGCTAAATTCTCCATTTTGTCATTATGCCCTCAGCGTGAAGGGATAAGGTAGCACAGGAGGAAGGAAAAAAATATTAGCACTGATGGTCTTATTCTAGTGGACAGCAACCACATTAAGCTCTAATTGGTACCATAGCGAGAAAGGGCAAGAACTGTCATGCTGTGGATCACTGTTACCAGAGGGCTATTGGACAAGATCACGTTGAAAGTGTCATGGGTTTGATATATTTCTGACCTTTTCTGGCCTCTCTGGCTTTGTGTTTACTTCTGAACCTATTCCACCTGCTCTGGGTATTTTCCAGATCCAACAGCAAGTGACTTTGTAGTCAGGAGATTTGGTCAACAACTTGCAATTGCATTTTAAGAAAAGCTGCAGTCATCAGACATGTAGGAACAGATTAAGCTTACTTTGCTTTGAGATAAACCGGGATCCCCAAATGTTGGAAAGAATGGTGCAAGCCAGCAACCACAAGTCAATTCAATCGTACGTACAAGTCTCTAATGTGGGGTCCTGAGCAACTTGCTGGTTTGAACTGTGTCACAACTCATTACCCCTCTGTCAGCATCAACCTGGCAAGCCCTGCTGAGAACCAGGGCTTTTTAGCTTGCACACTGAGCCAAGCTAATAAATCTCTGCAGCATCTGGAGTAGCCTGGTTCCTCTGTATGATATTGCTCTCTGTGCACCGATGTGCCTGCTTTTCTGCTAGTTTATGAATTCTGGATGTGGTCTGTCTCACTAAGCTGATATGCACTGGTGCTTCAATGCAGAAATCTTGGAGGTCTTAGCCACATATTTAAATATCACTTCCCAGATCATAAATGTAAAATTTGTTCTTTTATTCCAGACTTGTTCCAAAAATGCCCCAAACCTCTCAAGCAGAAAACCTCAAAAGCCTCAGTCACTTTTATTAACATGAATTTGTGCAATCAAATCCACACAGTTGGCTCTGTCCAACTCTGAGAAATCTGCTTGGGAAGCTCTGTATTTTACATATTATTTTAATACACTTGTAGTGCATCAGTGCCTGGAGCACTGCTAGTTCAAATCATACACTAATTAAAAAGTTAGCTTATGTCTACATTAAGCACCGTGGAAAAAAATAAATGTGGGCTGGGAAATGTGCTTGTTTTCTGAGGCTGGAACTTTCTGGGCACTTTATGGATGAACTCTTTACGGCCAGTGACCCCTGTAAAAAGTCTGGGATTCTATGATTTTAATATTCTTACAACTCATGACAGTTCTATTTCTGTGAATTACCCTGGCCAGCATCTGAAAAGAACTAGAGGCAAATTACCATATGTTGCAAAGCTGTAGTTGCAAAGCGAAGTTAATGTTTTCTTTCTGTTTTCCTTTCTTTGGTATGTAGCAGTTTTGCTGTCCTTCACTGAATACATGCAAAGTTATTTTGTAGCCAGAGAGCTTAATCAAAGCAAATACTAGCACAAGGAAATAAAGTTCCACATAGACTGAAAACACTTGTCATAAAAAGTGAACAGAAAACTAATGCTCTGTGAGGAGAATTCTCAGTAGATGCAGAGATCATTGGGTATAGTTTTCTAACTTACCTTGCAATCTCTGATTTCTCCCCTTCCTACCATCTTCTGCTGGGCTGTGGAGTTTCATCTCTGTTGTAAGAAACCCCAGCTCAGCCTGCAGCCACCTTCCCTCGGTCCCACTGTTGTCTCAGAAACCTCTTCAAAAAACATAGCATGTTTTTAAAGTCATTTTTAGCTCCAGCATTTTATTTGCTTGCTGTCCACTATGCAAACCATGTCTTCACTATGCTCATTATATTTCCCTTAAATCTTAATGATCAGAGTATATGTCTATATCTTAGCCCTTTAGCCAGAAAGAGAAGGGCATCTCCAGGGAGGGAATCTGCCTGCATCTTATTCATCTAACCTGTTCTAGACATCTATGACATCTATAAGTATTCTCTCTATAGAAGTTAATGTTTCTACATCTGTATCTAGGGGCCAATCCAGCCCCTCACCATAATAGCACTGTATTTTTAACTGAGATGTATAAAACTAGTCATATGAAATGAAGTGAGGTGAAACCTTAATACGGAGGTAATAGTTTGAATGTAGGACTAGAAGCAGTTGGCTGAAAGCAATTAAAAGTCACACATATGCAATGTATATCCTACAGGAAAGCAATTGAGAATGATTTATTCAGGATAAATGTGTAGCTCTTTGACACAGACTTTTTTCTGTGCATACCTTGGCGAGCTCATTTTTTCATTCTTTATCCCAGTCTGTCTTAAGACTTTCTTCTGCATCCTGGAATATTTTCCAGGAATTTTCTGAAAATTTTTTTCAGTGCTATCTATTCCTTTTGTATCAGAAAAGCTATGCCTATGTATGAGATGTTTTCAGAAAGCCCACATCACTAAAGGAAAAGTATTGAGAGACTTCAAGGGAGGAGTGAGAAGTGGGATATGCTGTTAACTCTTTTAAGAGCCCACATTCTCTTTGTCACTTAATCTCTCCAATAACGAAAAACAGTGTGAAACAGCAAATTCTATTATTTATAAATCATTGGCTCTGCTGGTGGATGAACTTAACTTGATTTCAATAGCTGAAATGAGAGGCTAAAAATTTCCACTGTTATCCTTTCTAATTCAGTGGAATTCAGGTATCAGCTCATGATTAATGAGGAAAGTAAACAAATATCACCAGCTAAATGCTGTGCTGTGCAGTATACACACCTAGGTGTGTATAGGTTTTTTCATATGCAAATTATTACCTTCCCTTTTTTTTTGTTTTTTTGTGTTCAAGTTTTTAAAATCTACTCTTGTAAAATTATGTGTTTGGTTGTCTTAAAATAGATACATGCTGTGCTTTGTCCTTCTAAATTCAGATCCATAGCCAAATCTTTTCAGCCAGCATGTGAGGGCTCTTAAGAAATGCCAGATCACATTGTTTACCCCAAAGACTGCGGGAAATGGCACTCTTTTGAAGAGTTAAGCATTAGGGAAGTACAGTCCTTTACAAAGTTTGGTGGATGCAAGCAGCCATTGAAGCTTTAGTATAAAATTATCAAGCTTTGGAGAAAACTGAGAGCTACACATGATGAAGGGTTTTTGTTGTGTTGTTTTATTAGATTCCTCCCGAATTTAAAGTACGTGTGCTGTATGTCTGAGGTTAAAAGATACTCCAGTAAAACATGGTTTATTGCTGCTAGATGTACAAAGAAAAGGCTTTCAAGGAATCACGTGTCATCCAAGAACTGCTTTTATATGTTGTGCTATTGATAAACTTGGAATAAACAGACAGTTTAATCTTTACGCAAATCAGACAGCTTCTGAAATAATGTCTGTAATTAAAAACTCCAATGGGCCAAAGCCATGAACAGATGCTGTGTATCACTCAGCAGCAGCAACTCAAAAGCTTTATAGACACTCCAGTCCTTCCATCGATGTTTTACTGTTTGATAATGATCTGTGACCAAAACCACTGCACCTGATCATGGCTATTTACCCTATATAAAGGGCCTGGTCAAGACCAGTGAAATGCAGATATTTCAACTCCAGCACTGCTTCCAAATATATCAGCACAATGCAAATTGCACCCTTACCTGTAAAAGTGATGTGGAAATCAGAGCTGGGACAGGGCTGGATCCAACTGTCATTTCAGAAGCTGGAATTTCTCCTAACTGGAATTAATGCTAAGCACTTCATAGCTTTGACAGGAATGTGCTTTACAAACAAGGCATTATATATTAAAAATGAGTGTGTTCTGGTTCATTTTCATTGAGCCCTAAGGAACAGAATCTGAAGATTTGCCATAGCAACTTAGCAGCAGCCAAAAGGAAGTCAAGGTCGAGGCACTTTGAGTTGTTTACTCCGATTCCCAGCACAATAAATTCTCCATTAGGTCTTAGACACCTTTATGCGCATTTTCTGAACTTCTTAGAAATCAGCATGATGCTATATTGCTCAGAGAGTCTTTGTCAACAAATCACAGAAATTCTGAGTTGGGAACTTTGCTGAGCTACAACTGAAGAGTTTGGCTGAAGCACTTTGTGAAGATTGCTCGAGGCATGCGAGGCTGGCTTTGTGTAATATCTGTTACAGCCACCCTTCTAGCTCCCTGTCTTTTTGGAGACAGTGAACCCCCATAGACCACTGAGCATCAGATCAAGGCTCCATTGGCAAAACTCTCCTGGGATAGCTGTTCAGCAGGTTGTGATAAGAGCAGTCTGACATTTGCAGGATAAATGCAAGGTTTGAAGACATCCTGGCAGTGAAATCTTCACACGTGACAGTATCAGTATGGGTGATGGAAAGATTTATTGTGCAAATTTAGAAGGAGAAATAAGATAAAGATGAAATTTCATCGAGGTTTTTTGGAAGGAGTTGCCAAGGGAAGCAGCCGGAGAGGTAGGAAAAGGTCACACCTAAATATTTCAAGGATAGAAAATACATATACATATATAAATATCTATATAGATATATGTTGGTGTTAAATACATTCTATACACATATGCACATTGTCTTCATTTAAGCTAGTTGCCTAATCTTTCTCTGGAGTCAGTGGTATGCTCTTGGCTCTGTCAGAGAACAATTCATCTAATTCAGAAGCAGACAGCTAAAATTGCTCAGGCAAACCGTGCCCTAAAAATGTCTATTTCTCACAGTTGAGTGGAAGGAGCCTCGAGTGATTAGCTGAGATGTAAACATCTATATTACAATCACTTAAAGCTGTGTGACCTGAATCCCACTCACAATGACACGTACAAACGCACACATAGAGTGTGCATATATTGTAGAAGCTGTAACCTTGTAGAAACTGTAACATCAGGCTCTACAGCTGCTTGCGCTCAGTGTGTGTTTGAGCAAGATACTGCAAGATAGCTTTGAAACTCTAATGGTCTTTTTGAAATAGTCTGGTTTGTTCCAAATATTCCTATCCCCTAAAGTTCCTTCTAAATTTGCCACTTTCATTAGCAGTGCTGAAAGTGGCTGATGATACATCCATGTTCAGGGCACAGTCCTCAAGCTGGATGAGTTTAGAATTCATAGAATATCCCAAATGGGAAGGAACCCACCAATATCATTGAATCCAACTACAGCATCGCACTGCACAACTCTTCCAGGCTTCAGAGCACTGTAGATCAGTCTCAATTTCTGGAGACTGGCACCAAGCTATTGTTGTTTGAATTTGATAGAGAAATTGCTAGAGCTTACAGAGCTGTGCCTGTACTTAAATAGCTTGGTAGAAACTACTAAAACTCTCTTTACTGAAAAGCAAGTGGTGATAATTGAAATTTTAGTGCAGTTTGTTCACTTACCTTGGATTATTCTTAGGCAATTGAATGGTCCAAATTATAGAACAGAGCAGAAAACTGCATTTCAAAAATCTGTGCTAAATGACATAATATAGAAAGTTAGGTTTTACAATAGTGTTTATCAGACATATTTGGAAATGGTCAGACACAAAACACATTTGTGAATGGGTTGTTGCACTTGAAATGTTGGTTCAGACTGGAAAATTGAGATCTGTTCGGGAAATTACTCATTTCACATGTACTGATTTAGTATGAGTTTCTGAGTTTTTACTACATTTTAGCTGTTCCTTCTCTGAATATAGGATCTTCCCCAGATTCTCCTGGCAGTAGTGAGCATTTTCATTTGTTTCAGTGAGCAATGCTCAGAGACAGAACCAAGAACAAGGTACAAATCTTTATTTTTCAAAGCAAGGAAGGTCACTCTACATGCCTGAGAGCTTTTCATCAGGTAGATGTTCAGGATCCAAACCAATACAATTGAATAAGTATTCACTCAACTGTCTATTAACTATCAGAAACCCTGAGGAACAGAGAAGGATGAGGGATATGCTGGAAGATAAGATCAGCTAACACAACACACAATACATCCAATATAGAGATATTGTTTTGAAATTCATGTTTAGTATCTGGTTCACATAACCAGATACTAAACCCTATGATTATACATAAAAAGAAGCAGGAAAATGAGGCCAACTCTTGTATGCAGCAATGCAATACATTGTTTTCTTATGAACCCCAGACTATTTTTGTGCTTGGAGGACCAATTTTGGCATTTACAAAAACTGCCATGTTCCTCATCTCACTGCACTAAGTACAGATTACATAAGAAATTTTTAAAAATCAACTAAAAATGGAGAACAGGGAATGTCTGGAGACAGGCTGATTTTATTGAGCTAACCTCTCACTGATGTCAGCAGGAGCTGCAGGCATTTCACACTTCGAATTGTGCCTGTGAAGTTTTCATCGGTCCTTAACTGAAATGCTGTAACTAAAACACACAGCTGCATTCACAGAATCACAGAATGGCTGAGGTTGGCAGAGATTTCTGGGTCCATTTTCTCCAACCCCTGCTCCTGCAGGGACACCCAGAGCAGGGTGCCCAGGACCACGTCCAGGTGGCTT
Source organism: Penelope pileata (assembly GCA_013396635.1). Taxonomy (NCBI): domain Eukaryota; kingdom Metazoa; phylum Chordata; class Aves; order Galliformes; family Cracidae; genus Penelope; species Penelope pileata. Next base: position 239,114 of record WBMW01006380.1, read on the forward strand.
TTGAAGATCTCCAAGGAGGAAACTCCCCAGCCTCTGGGCAACCTGTGCCAGTGCTCCATCACCCACACAGCACAGAAGTGCTTCCTGGTGTTCAGATGTGTTTAGAGAGTGTTGCCACTCAATTGAAAGATGGACGTGAGAATTGCTAGTCTTGGAGTATTCACAATTCAAAAGCCTTCTGGCTTATATTTTGATTGCATTTTGGTGCTAAAATAAGCCCTGAAATGTGATGTTGCAAATGTAATAATATGCCTCACCTATACCCTAGGACTATGAAAAGCAATGCACTTGATATATTGTCAGTTGAAACTATCAGCCACCTCACAAACTGCTGCGGTTTTTCCTGATATTTACTATATTTCTTATTATTTTGCAGTATAGATGCTAGCAAGGAGTTAAGGAAAAATGAGGTTAGTCTGCAGTTTTTAATAACATGTCACAGACAAAAAAGAAGCAGTTAATGGAGAGTGAAAACCTAACATGTAAACAAATCAGTCAAAACAGCCTCTCCTTGGCTTGACACCAGCTCTCTTCTTCATATCTTCATGTTTATCAGATCTACTGCTCTGAGGTAGCCGATGTGAAGTGAGTCCAACTGATTCCTTCCTGAGAAGTGGTCCTGCATCCCACGTACTTCTCACCCACCAACTCACCCACACTGTCTTCTTTGAAGTCCAAAATGGGGTCTGGTGACCCCAGGCATCCAGCATGAGGTCCCAGAGATGCTGAGCACTCATGGGGGTGCATTGCTGCTGCTGCTCGGGGAGACCACTTATCACCCCAGCCCAATGCACTGTACCCAGCTGTGATGTGAAGCAGCAATCCTGTCACCAAGGGATGTAACTCCAGTTGTGCCAAAAAGGGAGGAAAAACAGATTACTTTGTATTTATTTGCGGTTGTAGCTCTGCAAATTATTGAATTTCTGTTCAAGATGAAGAGCTAATGCACATGGTTCTGAGCACCTTGAAGGACTGAGTCCCACGTGAATAAACTGCAGCCTACAGTAATCTCAGATAACAAGCTCTGCTTAAAGCTCAGAATATAAAGCAGCTTCTTATCAAAGCCTTCCTTGTCTAATTCATCTTATCTTTACATTATCAGTAAAACTTGTTAGATATGAAATAATTGGCTGAGACATGAAATCATGTCCTTAGTGCTGAATTATTAATGCCTGCTGAAACATCTTCTCTATTAGCAGCTACAGTAGGAATAAGTAGTACATACTTCTGGCCATTTTTCTTATTTTTCTGTTTCATAAATTATTTAAATAATGTCCCAGAACAGGTACTTTGCTTGACATGTGATGCCTGCTCTAAAGAAGCAGCACACCTTTTTCTTTTCTTAAGAAATGCTTTAGTAGCTTTTCATTGCACATGTATTCTGCCTTCCAGTTCCCAAGTGGGACTGCCTGCTTTCTGGTTTGGAGCCTCAACTGGCAGGAAAGTGTCAGCCAGAATCATTTCCAAGCCAGAAGACGACAAAGAAGAACTTGGCCACGTGTGGCAATAGGATTTGTTTGAAATTTCTATAACCAAGATAGTCACAGCTTCAGACAGTCTCATTTCTAAGCGGAGACTCAGAACGTGATCCGTCAGTGCAGGGGGGGAAAGTGACAATGAAGATAAACTGTCTGTGGCTTAAAATGGCTGAAAGTGAGTCAGCAAAACATGCATTTAAGCTTTGTCTGCTCTACTTGAAAAAGCAGTCTAATCCGACAAACAGTTTCTTATGATGTTTCCATGTCAACAGCTATAATTGGGCACCGTCGGTTTGTGCAGTTCTCCACTGGAAAAGTACAAGACAGTTAGATCATGAACATAGAGAAGGAAACTCATTGAAATAAAAGTTCATGGAAATACAGTTAAAAGTTGGAAATCTAAAGACTGCGCACCTAAGATGTGCATTGGCACAGCACAGGTTAGTAAAGACTGTTAGCACAGGGGTCTCTGTGACAGAAAGAAATAAGATTGCTTGGCTCTGTTAAAGACTTCTCCACCTGAGCATCTTAAATGGAAAAGTTATCAAGAGAACAGGCTCTCCAAATTGGCTGCATTGGTAGAAAGCTGACAGCAGTGTTGGAAGAGAATATAACCCTGCTGAACAGAGCAGTGGGAATTCTTGTTTGAAGAGGCTTCCAATAAAGATAAATGAGGAGAAACTTTTGTCTCACTGCAAGGCAGCCTATCTATGAGAAGAGATCCTAAACCAGCTAAGTGATGAGGCTGAGGAAGAGGTCAATGGGCTTTCCTAACCCTTTTACAGAGATTTCAGAAATAGCAATGACTGTACTAGCTCTATAGCAAGCCTGCAAAGGAATTGCCTACCAGAGATGGAGAACACAAGGAGCAATTCAGCAACTCCTTCTGGTCATTACTTTCTACCCTACTCTTGCAGTAGGGAACAAAGTCTTGCAGCAGGAAGTTTGGGACCCCTCAGGCCTTACTGGTATTACATTGAACAGGTGCTGATTTAGATGCAACCACTTTGCAAAATTTGCTGTCAGTGGTCATCATGTGGCACCAGTCAGTAATCCTGCCAGGCATGATCTGATCCTTTTTGCATGTCTTTTGCATTCAGAGTAGAAAAGCATATCAGAGAGTACCACATATGTATGTGTGTATATATGTAGGTCGCTCTGAAAGTAATGTGTCCTAATTATTTCCATCAAAACTACAACAGAGAGCACAATAACACGGTTTGATAGAGCAAATTCTCAGCTACAAAACATTGTTTTTCAGAATAGTCACCACCATTAGCTCTGCATTTTCACCAGCAATGAACAAGAGCCTGCATGCCACGCTCATAAAAAATCTGTACCAGCAGAGGTGACCCACAGCCTCACAGCTGTTATGACATAATCACTAGGAAAACATCCTCACAGTCCAGTATCCACTGTTTGGTCTCCATAAGCATTGACAAAAGTCAGTGGGTGCCATTTTTTCTGCATGGAGGAATTCAGTTCCATACTTTGGCCTCAAACATACTTCCACATCAGACGTCATTGTGTCAGAGTGCCCCTCTGCTGCCATCTATCACACGGCAACAAAATGGAATGGAATGGAATATTGGTGGGAAGGTTCAACCTCTGCTGCCATAGCACCAACATCTGCTTCTGATGTTGTGGTCCAACACAATAAAATAGGAGGTGTTGCTTTCAGAGCATCCCACGTGTATGTATACTTATGTGCGTGTGTGTGTATATCTGCATTATGCCATGTCCCTAACTTTGCCTCAAGTGGACACTGACTGTGGGTCACACTTCTTTTACAAGTGCTTACTTAATGCGCTCGTGTAGAAGTGCAGCAAGAAGACTAAGAGCTGTTTGGCAAAGTCTGTCAGATGTTCCTCACTAAATAAGAGTTAAGATAACAAGAAATTCACGCACTTTCCATAAACACATAAACATTACTTCTTTTTTCTTATATTTTTCTATTGACCTTGCAGACAGTGCAGTTCCTTCACTGGGTATATTGTGCTGCTATAATTATCGATACACCTGCTAGCACCACGTATTATTTACTGCTATACAAACTACTGCCTACAGGGAAGACAATGGTGTGTTGCTATTTCCGCTCCCACATCTTCCTCTGAGTTTTTCAAAAGGGTCCTGGCATGGCAGACAGCAGCTGAAAGCTTTGTGAAAAATTAAGGTGGAAACAGTTGCTTGAGTGAATTAGGATTTTTTTTTTTTT
>WBMW01006380.1:242817-282906 GCA_013396635.1 Penelope pileata
TTTTTTTTTTTTTTTTTTTTTTTTGTATTTCTGACCACCTAGATTTTAGATTTTAGTCACGCCAATTTTGAATAGTTTTTACCTTGGTATGCTGATCGTGAGTCCTTCCCATTTCAAAGAACAATCAATATTCCTTTCTTTCTGGGAATCAAAAAGGTCTGTAATATTCCCCTTTTAGCAAGCGTTATCTCTGCAGCCACACTGTCTCTTCTCAACGTCCTTGAGACATTTTAGAATCCAGGTAGAGGTTGCAGTGAATAGCTGTTGTAATTACTCCTCACTGAAGAGACTGTAAGACAATTTCTACAGATCAGTATCACGGGTTATCAGTCATGAAAAGGAAGCCCAGCCTAATGGCCATTGAGCAATATTCTGCCACTTTCGCAGATGGTTCAAGATACAGAGTCACACACAGTTCAGACCTTTCGTCTGTTCCCCTCTGTCAGCCTCTTCCCAGGCTGTCAGATTTGCATTTGTCAGGATTTGTGGTACTGGGAATACTGAGATAACTCTTCTAGCATGAGAAGTAAAGGTTAGATTTGAAAAATGTCCATGTGTTTCTGTAGGACGAAATGGATATCTATGCGAATTTATCTTGAAAACAGTTTAGCAGAGACTAAGCAGAATCAAAAACATTTTCAGTAAAAGTGCAGGGGCCATGAAGCAATGTTTCTAATGTGATTCAGAAATGCAACATGCAATTCCCTCTTCCAGTATTACCACTGAAAGTGATTTTGTTCCTCCAGTACTGGCAGTATTACCATATCCATGGTGAGCTATTGCAACGAGAAGGCTCTGCTGCAGTGAGGAGCTGTGAATGCAATATCCTGTGAGATGCCCTGTGAAGTACTTTCACCTTCAGAGTAATTCTACTGTGGTGTCCCTTCCAGACATGATGACAGATCTATATGACACCCATTTACTGTTAATTTAATAGCAAATTTATCACATTATTAAACAACTAGATTTAAACGCAATTTATTTTTGTTATTTTGCACTATCAGTGTCTGGTCCTGATCTCACACTTGCCCTTCTTTACAGGAAAAAAGGTCTTCTTCAGATCTGCTTCATATGGGTTCCATTCTGCCTGCAGTTAATCCCAGCTAAAGTGCAATTGCTGTCATCAGTCTTTAGTCTGATTTCAAGTCAGAGTCATTCCAGGAGTAAAAACTTGAATTCTTCCTTCATCAGTGAAGTTTGTAACTGGATTCCTCTTGAAAGGCTCTTGAACTTCAGCAGAAATTTCAGAGAAGCTGAATTTTGTGTTTGTCTCTGAAAATCTAATCAGCCACTTCGGCTTGAATAATTCATTAGAATAGCTGTAGCTGGATCCAAACAACAGCAGAAAGGAAAACAAGGTATGATTGAATACAAGTGGGCACACTTCCTATGAGTTTCTGCGCTGCGCTCTCTCTATCTCCAGCCAGATCTAAGTATTGCTGTACAAGACGATGTGTCAGGTTGAAGTCCACACCACCTCCTGGTGCAGGTACAGTAGCCACAAGCATTCGGCATAGCATGCACAGCAGAAATGAAGCCCAACAATCAGGTTTCACTGATATTGAGGCAGATGACTGCCTCAATGGTTTCACCAGTTCTGTTCTTGCACATAAATCTGATCACATTCAGCAAGTGCCCAAGAATTTATTTCTATGTCTGAATGTGTATTAGCAGTGTTTTAGCATAGATCTGGAATATTACAGATACTGTGTTAATGTAACCATCTTTCCATTTCTTGATTCTTGATACTTCCAGGAATTTGTATCTTTTTAGGTTATTTCTAATTTGCTTTCATTCATACTTCTATTTGCTTCTGAGGTTCTGAAAATTCTTAACAAGAAAATCATTAGGAACACAGGGTTTTTTTTTAAAAAAAAAAGTCCCTTTCTTCAGTAATCAGTTTATCTATCTGCTGTTGTCTGTCCTTTGCACAAGTAGTAGACAGTGATTTCATTAACAGGTCTCATCTACAGTCTCCCTTTAAAAATATCACAGCTACTAAAAAGATTAGATGTAATTCAACAGATAGTTTTGGACAATTTCAGTAGCTTTGGCTGCAAGAAGTCTGGAGAAAAAAAAAGAATATATAAAAGAAATATCAGCAGGCAGGATATTTTTCACACTGAAAGAATAATAGGGAATTTGACTGAATTAATGACTTGAAGATTAGCCAGCTGAGTGCAAGGATCATTGCTGAATTTAGCATCTGGAAAACGTGAGGTTGTTTTCCTCTTGGTCTAGTGTGAAAGAGCTGTACGGTAGGTGCTTCTTTAGCTACTTTGGTTTCATTTTTTCTATATTAGCATTCCAAAACCATCAGACACTGTACAGGCATAAAAAATATTCCTTTTCAGTATAAGCAGTGTGCAGAAGGGTCAAAGTTTCATTTCCCTAAACTCTGTAATTGCTTTAATTTTCCTTGGTTAATTTCATTCGCCCTAGGATGAGTAAAAGAAAAACCCTTTTTAGTTTGACAAATTCTGAATTTTTAAGAAAGGACATTTAAATTATCCTCAGATTTCAATGCTGCTATTTTAGAAAATTTTATAAAAATATTAAGTTGAGCTTATAGTGTTCCATCTATAGAAATGCAGTGCATAGCCCAGCATGCTATACTAAAGACTTGTATTCATTTTTATTCCAGCTGCCTTGGTATCTAAATGTATTCCAGAGCTACAGCAGGCGTGAATTTGAAATGGGATTTTGTTATATTTGGGAAGAGCAGACAGATAAATTTATTGAATAAGAAAATAATTCTAAAAGAGTATATTAAAAAATCAGAAATAATTATGTCTTCTACAAACAGCAGTGAAACTCATCAGTGGACAGTATAACTGATGGTTGCTGTAGCGTGAATTGAGGGCTTATACAATATCATCATAACTCAGGCAAAAATCTCAGTGCTAACAAGAATTTTACTCCAGAAGATACCACTTAGAAGTGCCCGCTTGTTTGAAGGACAGTAAGACTTTTCTATAACATCTGAGCTCTTACTGGAATAAGAAAAGTGGTATTATTCTGGAGTTGAGGAGCTCAGATTCTGCATTCATTTAAGACCTAAAAATACACAGTTCTGTTCTTAGAGGGAGATGGAGTGATGCTGAAGCACTATGATGAGTTGTTTGTTAATTGTAGGACGCCCACTTGTAGCTATTGGAGATAAAATAGAGTTTGAATAAATCATCTAAGAGTCTTTCAGTCATAGAACACCAAAGTTTGAGGTCAAAATTTATCAGAAATTTCTGAATAAGTTATGCGAAAAGGGTTTGGATAGATTTTATTATTATTATTATTATTATTGCCAATAAAAGGGAGGAAATACATGACTCATCAGTCAGTTTTTTCCAGTGGAATCAGAAAGATACTTCGAATGTTTAAGTTTCCAGTTAATGTGGCCTTGGCCCTGGTTATAGCTATCAGGGGTCATAAACAAGAAATTCCAGTAGATTTAAGAAAAGGATAATCCAGTCTCTCCCTTAACTCTGTCATACAACTAAGGTGCTGCAGCCACATAAATCATGAAGAAACCATGTTGACTCAAATAAGCTCCTTTGAAAACTTATCACCATATTCTTACCTTTGAAAGCGTATCATATATCTGGGCTTTCATACATCTCTGTTATGAGACGCTGAACAAACAAAATCTGAAGTCTATGGAGTTTTAAATTCTCTTATTTCTCTGCAGAGTTGTATTTCTAGAAATAAGCTAGCAACAACCCAAAATTATTGGCATGTGATCAAACCTTACTCTAGAGGCTGTCTAAGTCAAGGACTTCCTCTTTTCAGTCAGGAAATAGGGAATATTTGTTGTAATTGTGTCTTTGCTATACACAGCAAAGGCTTCAGCCATGAGAGAGGATCAGGAGCACTGAGATGTGGGCAAAAAACAATACTTTTCCACTCTGAGCATTACTAGAAAGTAGATTTACGAACATGCAGGTCAAGTACTTCAGTAAGATTCTCTCTGAGTAATATTTATACCAGAAACATTGCAACCTCTTGAAGTCAAATATGAGATATGTTTTTCCTGATGTGCTTCTTTCACCTCTGCTCACACTGTGTACATGACAATGGACTTTAAAGAGTGAAGACCATTTAAGAAATCAGCTATGTAGACTATTCATGAAAAAAAAAATGAAGCACTAACAGATGTAATTTAATCTAATCAGAGCTGGTGAGAGCTTGTGTGAAAATACTTTTGAAATAATCATAGTGGTCATGGACTTAAAGGTTGCTCTGTATTTCTGTGAATAATTTTTTCCCAGTGTGTATACAGAATAATCTAATCATCTCCAATTACAAAAGTAATTGAAACTTTGCTTGAGCTGATTAACTAATTTTAGAATCTATTTCCTGATATCTTAGCATTTTTTGCTGATAAAAGCAGCCTTCCACTAGGAGGGCTGAGGTTTACTCTGCCAATATTTTGTCTTACATGGATTTCCCTAACAGCTAATTAATTGGTAATTGTGATGGGGAAAATAAAAAATGAGATGTTTATTTCCATCTCTAGATTAGTTCTGAGTTGATATGCAATCTTGCTTTGTAGAAGGAGACTATTCTTTACATTTATTGAGGGCCTGTAAAATCCTGTCTAGTTCTTTAATGGAGGAAAAAGCATTTACAGTATGATTTCAGTGCATTTTCAGCTGAAAATGACCATTGTTGAAGAATTATGATGACCTCATTCATTCTGCTTCTCATATGAGCAAGTGAAAATAATGTTAGAAGGATTTATTTCCTTTTTCCATTCCTTGTATGTTTCTGATGGGAATGCTTTGTCTCCCAAGCTGCAAATGGCTCCTATAACCATTACACAAGGGTTAAATGCTGTCTGGAGCACAGGTCTCCAAAAGGAACGTGGAGAAAGGAGCTACCTACAGAGGAATGCATATTATAACTTCTTGTGGATATTCCCGATGTATAAAATGATGGTAGACCTCTGAACCTGCCTGGAAAACTTCCACGTACTCACTCCTGTAGACATCTAACAATGGACAGTCCTATAATTAGATCAATTAAATTTAGAAAGTTGGAGCTTGCTTTCCTGCTCTGCCAGGCAATTCCTGTGATGCCCTGGGGCATTTCAGTTGGATCGAGCACAAGCAATAACCCTCCTTCAATTTTGCTGCAAGGGCACATGGCAGTCTTATGTCTAGCATGCCATCTGCCAGGACCCCAAGGACCTGCAGATCACCTCCCCAGTTTGTCAGTTCTCAACCCGTGCCATTAAGAGGATTAGTCTGCCTAAGGTGCAGGACTTCGGACTTGTTCTTGAATTTCATGAGGTTCATGGTTTTAAGTTGAAGTGGGGGGAGATTTAGATTAGATATCAGAGGGAAGTTTTTCACTGAGAGGGTGGTGAGATGCTGGAACAGGCCACCCAGAGAGGCCCATTAGTTGTTAATCTATTATCTAAGAGATTGTCAGTCATGGTTTTCAGCTCTTCCTTACTTCAATAGTACTGCTGCAGTCACTACATTTCACATCTTTCAACCTTTGTTTCTGCGTATGTCTGGAACTCAGAGTGAAGTGGAAGGGATTGAGTCTAAGACTCAAGCTGTAATGCACAAACATAGAGGATGTTCACTGTAGTTATAGTTACAGACATCTATTGCTTTTGAGCGTTGAGTGAGAAGCAAATTAGTGAGATTCCACTGTTCAGTGCTTGTTCCCCAGGGCAGTGTTCTGAAATTACAGTCCATTCCGTGACATATATTTCCACTCCTGAAATCCAGTTGTGTGTTTCACATGATTTTTTTTAGCTTTACTTGGATTTAGTCCTTCTTGGATTTCAGAAAGAATAGGGTTATGCTCCTTTGGAATATTGGTCCATCCAGTTTTTCTCACCTTACTATTCTTTCCACAATTTGCAAATTAAATGGCCATTGAAAAAATGTGCCTTTATCTATGGCGTATTTTACTGCTTTAAGAATTCTGTTCAGCTGAATAACATCACAATTCAGTTTGCTATAATGAAAGCATCACAGTAAGTTCTCATCCATTCAATAACATGGCAGTTTTCTCAAATTTCGTAAGACATCATTTAAGCCATAATTAAACCGTCATGAATGCCTTCTACTTCCAATCTGTCCTCTTCTCAGACAAATCACCCTTCATAATTGACTGAGTGAGATTAAGGAAACAGAGTAATATTAACTACTTGAAAATATATTTTGACATCTAACACAACCATTAAAATAATGTTTTTGCAAACGCATTCCTTTCAGATTCATGGTAACTGGAAATGAAGAAATACTTAAATTATAGGAAGGCACGGTAGCATGACAGTCTCCGTATTTTAATGTTCTGATTTTTTCAGGCTCTCCCAGACCATTTGTAATAATGTAAAGCTTTTCATTGCTATCACATCACTTCTGCCTCGTTTTAAATCCTATTCTCATCCTTTTCCTTATGCTCTGTAGGCAGAAGATAATCTTATTTTATTTGGTAAACCTCTAGGTTTTGTTTAGTAAAACTGAGGGATGAGCTGCTCCTCTAAATGACAGGAAGCAAAGTATGTGAGCTTTGAGATAATCCCATTTGTTGACAGTCTGTGAAGGAGGTTAATGCATTTTTGTAGGACTTGACCAGTATTTTCATTTGTTGTGTTCATGGCTAATGCTTCTCCTTATCTCCCTTCTCTTATCTGTTAACAGACAGCCTATGAGACTTCTTCCCATGCCACCATTTCTAAAGTGATGTATTGATTTATTTTCATTGATCTTACTGCACAGTGTTTAAGGAATTGATGTTGCCATTCAGCAACATGGCAAACTTGTTCTCCCTCAAGTCAATTCAAAATGGGTCAGACCTTCAATCACCACTCTCCATACTGAATAGTTTTCAGTGTCAGTCAAGGAAAGCAGAATTCTTGGTCAAAGTAGAGGATCTTTTTAAATTTAGCAGCTTTCATTAAATATAGATAGAGACTATAGAGATAGAGGTACGTAGATACAGGTATAGACGATAGAGATATATTCTTTCTGATTGATGAGGGGAGAAGTTTGGAACTGGCTTTGCTAAAAGCAATTTCCAAGGTAGCTTGTGGGAGGAAGCAGAGTGAGGCTGCAGTGTCAGTGAGCATAGCTGACTCATATTGGAGTACATCACCTGTACGTATGATAGAAACAAAAGCAACTTTCAGGCCATATTATGAGCTACAGGAGTCCAGCCTTGACATTGCAGCATCTTATAAATAGATACATGGTCTACAGAGGGTGATCCAAGGTTCCTAACTTAGTTACACAAATTCTGCATACAGTAAATGGAAGTACTGTGTAGGGAATTCTGTTTTGCTGTGCTAAGCAGAAAGTTTAGCCAAATACATCCTTAATGGAGCTCTCCTACAGAAAAAAGCAGCACCATAGGGGTAGATTAGGTTGAATAAGTCTCCCCTGGATTTGGCTTGGAGGAAAAACTGAATGCAGGCATATTCTTGCTGAAAGCCTGGGTTTGGTCTCCGTATTAGGTACCACTTCTTCTGGGAATTTGAAAGCAAAGATGTACTAGTGAGGACAGGTCTCACTGAGCAGCAATTTCTGTTTAAAATGCAAGAGGAAGAGATGCTGGTGATGGTGGTATTCCTTACATCTTGCAAAATATCCTGACAGGTGCATGTCTTTTTTCTCTGTATTAATGCTGTTTCAGTCGAAGCTAATCTGTAATGGCTGACAACAGCCAGGATAGCACATTGGCAGCTGAATTCCTGAGCCTCCAGTTGAGAGGTACCCAACGACTTCTTCCTCCTAAGCTTTAATGTTCTTTACCCCTCAGTCACAATACGCTTTCAAGGGAAGTGGTAAAATATGGTCTTTCCACAAATGGTAACCTGATGACAAGGGTACTTTATGAAAATAAGAGAGTTGTGGCTTGGAATCCCTTCAGTTTTCTGAGGGAACTGAATTTATATCTCCTCTGTCAATGGTGTGGAAAAAGAACTTAAATCTCCCACACCCAAGCGAGTCTCTAACCACTATTTTTCTAGAAAAGCTACATTTTTGAAAGAGATTAGTCTTTCCTATTGTGTTATTACTGCACTGAATGGAGCAGGAATTCTGATTTTTGCAGTAAGACCTTGCCTCTTAAAATCCAGCTAAGTCTATTTTAGACATCGAAAATAGTAAGTCTGAATCTTACTCAAGATGTGACTTACCTATCAGTGTCCAGAAAAAATTGTCATAGACTGCATTCAATACCCTTTTACCCTGCTGTACTTGAAGCAACTATCAAAGAGGTAAGATTAGAAATGACTTTGATTTTCAGGCTTATCTGAAGCTTTCTGAATAGTTATCATCAAGAAAGTCCAAGGCAATTACAATCACAGTCATAGTTATATCTAAAACAAATCACATGCCAGCCTGGAATTTCGTGGGGCTATATAGTCTCAGAGCTGCCATTTTCTCCCAAAGACACCAATAAACTAGCAGGCCATTTTAAAGACAATATCAATGATTAGCAAAGAAAATATCATGGCTGATTTGTGAGCCACATTCATTTTAATGAATTCATTTCACTCCAAAATGGGAGTTCCAGCTGCTGCAATGTGTTATGTTGGATATGGTTTTATCTCACCAACAAAACAAGGATTTCTTAAAACATGTTACTGTGACACAAGTCTCTGGTTATGACTATGTAATCCAGAAGATCTAGCAGCACAGTTTGCACTCAGAATCTTGATTGCTGAAACTTAACTGGTAGTTTACTCCCAAGTTCTCTTTTGGAGCAAACTAACTAGTTCCTTCCAAGATCAATCATGGATATGTTACTTTTAGGACAGTTCACTTATGAGATTTCTCTGGGCGGGATATATAAGGCAGCATGGGTTTGATTCCCTTTGCATGCCACAGTCTTGCAGCCATATCCCAGCAGGCTTGCACTCTTAAATGATCCCTCCCACATGACCTCAAATTCTTTTTGTTCAGGATGTGCAACACCATTCTGATGGCATGCTACAAAACATGGTCTGGGAGGCTGCAACATACCATTCACATTATTTCAGCCAATTTGAACAGGAATACCACATTCACAAAATAATAATCTGTAAGGGCTGTAGGATGTGACATGATCTCAGAGCAAACCTGAGTCCAGTGCTAAGCAGTGTGGATGGTATGTGCTGGAGGAGATTAGCCTTGAATAGTGAGATGGGCAGTACTGAGCACTCTGGTGCAGCTATGTCTAACTGCATAAATGTAGAGTAATCATAGAATCACAGAATGACTTGGGTGGGAAGGGACCTGAAAGCCCATCCAGCTCCAACCCCCTGCCATGGGCTGGTTGATCAGGCTGCCCAGAGCCCCATCCAACCTGGCCTTGACCACCTCCAGGGATGGGGCATCCACAGCTCTCTGGGCAGCTGTGCCAGGGCCTCACCGCCCTCTGAGTGAAAGATTTCCCTCTAACATAATACTAAGGCATGAGCATCTTTTTATTATTAATTTCCATCGGGAGAATTATACAGATTCAAAAAGATCTTCAGGACAAATGTTTCAGTCTCAAGAAGAATGGATAAAAAGTGAAAGCATACGTTTGGATTATACTGATTCAGAAATGTCAGGCATTTTTTATATAGATGTCAAGAGTTATACGAACTTCACCCCCATCAATACAGTCTTTATACATTTGCCCAATGAGTTATGTTCAATCTCTGTTTTGTGAGGACTTGTTTCACGACATTTGTAGTAAAGATGTACTGTTGCTTTTAATCTTGCTTCTCTTTAAATTCTTCAGACATTGCAAAAGACAGCAGCTGTTGCTTTAAAATGCAGATAAGTAGGACACTGTGCCACTCGCGGGTGTCATCATCACAGACCCATGTTACTGTTTCCTGTCAGCTAGAAGTTAATCACTTCATTTTTTACCCTGTCAATCATTTAGCAAGAAACAAGAACAAAGATGTCTTTAGGGAATTGTGACATCTTTTTTATCCAGGGCATTTTTTGCATGAACATTATGATGATATTTCTCTTCTTTAGATTATTATGAAGTGTTAGCATCTAAAAATATTTCTTAGAACATTCCTTTAGATGTTGCTGCTTCAACATTTACTTAGCATCCAATTTAACAGTTTATTTTGCCTGAAAATGCAAACATTTTGACTAATGAGATTTGAGAAACATTTTCCAAGAAATTACTCTTATATTTTTCCCCAAAGGCAAAAGGACCTAAATTTGTAGTTGGAAATTCTCACTAAAAATGAGGAATACTTGGATTAACAGCAAAAAGAATTGCGGTGCTATATGAGGACATTAGATATATTCAATAGTGGGGTTAAAAACTTAATATTACTGTGCTAGGTTAGAAAGATGCATATGCACTCACTATCTTGTGAATCTGAACATGTACAGGTACTGTTGTAATTGTTTTATGCCGTACATCTTGTACCTGTGAAATTCTGTAAAAATAAACTCATAGATTTTCATGAAAACGAATAGTCAGTCAATAGAATTTGTGTTTTGGGGAGATTATTCCATGCCCTTACATCTGAAATGGGTTTTCAATCATTTTATTCAGCACTGGTACTCAAAATTGGAAAGGCCTTGTCTGAAATAAATGTTTGGCTAAGAACATAAAAAGAGTTGTGTATCTTTTAATTAGCACTTTTCATAGCTCAAAGCTTTCTCTGTAGGAAGAATTAAGTGAAGAAACAGAGACACGGACAGTGACTACATAGACGGAAAAAAATTGTTGGCCTTAGGAGTGGGTCCCGCCTTTGTGCTGGGTCCCACTGTAATGCATTATTTATGGACAGCCGCATTGCGTATGTACAAATGTGCAAATGGAGTTTCAGCTTGAATTCCTTAGGTGATTTCCACAGCTACACCACGACAAAAACATAAAAGTTGTCTTTCAAGTAGGTTTTCATGAGCCAAATGAGCCACGTTTTAAAGATCAGACCCAAGCCCGAGTGGTATAGGGTGAACATGTGAAGGTGAACCCATCGTCCTTCCCACCCATTATGCTGTGTCTAATAGTACCCAATAGCCAATCCTCTGAGACTATGAAAAGGTCCCTGACGGATTTTTTATTCTTTGGATGAAATTTTTTATGCCCATTTAAATTTTCAGCCTCTACAGCATCCACTGGTTAATTAAATTCTGTATATTATCTCTTAGTCCTTAAATTACGATTCCCTGTATTTCATATTGTGAGAACAGTGAAAAATATATTCTCCTCTTCCCCAAAATTTATAATTCCATTAGCTTTTATCATACTCTTTTCTTGGTCACCTTTTTTAAAGCTGAGGAGGCCTCATCTGTGTATTTTATTTCTCTGAGAAGACTGTCTTTATGGGCTTCTCTGTTCCCTTTCTGCCTTTTGCAGATCTTCTTCACGATGAGGGGATCAGAATTGCCAATAGTACCAGAGTAGAAGTGTCTGTGTAGAGTAGCAGTGATTTCTGTCTGGTTCTTTGTTCATTTCTTCAAAATCAAGGAACAGATTTGCCTTTTTCATGACTGGCAACTATTTAATTTGTGTTTTCCTATAGTAATATACAAAGTCTACAATGTTTCTTCTCTGGGGAGGAAGTGTTTAGCTAGTGCACATCAGTATGTCCTTTTACCAAGGACCGTGGATATTCCCTATGCCTCACTTTGCATTTATTGACACTGAGTTTCATCAAGTATTTTGTAAGTTTTCTCCATCAGTTTTTACTTTTACTACCCTTGATACTTCAGTGTTTTCTGTGATTATTATTGCTTCATTTTTTGCTGCTTTTTTTAGAACACTAATGGGAACTTCTCTGTTGAGAAGGAGCCCTGTTTTTTTAATCTTTGTTTCCTATTCTTTAAATATACACTAATTCTTAACTCCTAGACCACTATAGAATCATAGAATAGCTTCAGTTGGAAGGGAAGTTAAAGTCCATCTAGTTCCAACCTCCCTGCCGTGGGCAGGGTTACCAACCACTAGATCAGATAATGTATACGTTTTGTGGGTTTTTTTTGATGAAGAAGTCACTTATAAGCTTTCTGGAAATCTGGGTTTACTATGTCACCTGAAAACTCCCAATTCCAGAGTTTACTGATCCCCTAAAGAACTTAAGCAGATCTATCTGTTACTCAGCACAGAATTGATTTATTTTTGGTCTCCCTTTTAAGAAATGTCTTTGCATTTTACACTTCCTCATGTTTGAGTCATTCATCTGGCCTTAGTAATTTATTACTATTCTTTATTGATTTGTTATTAAACTTTGTCTACTGACACATCAAGTGCAGACAGCTCCATTGATTTGACAGGTCTGAAAAGCTCTTCTGTGGGTTCATCCTTAAACTCATCCTGGAGCTGACTGTAAATAATTCATTTAGCTTTATTGCTATGGCCTTTTCTTTCCTGAGCTTTCTTATTACACCCCAATGCCCTGTGTAATTGGTATTTAGTATCTGAATGCTGCCCAATTCTTACTGCAGTTATCTATTCTCCTTTGAGGCAGGGAAATGTCATCCATCCCTCCTTTATAGATGCAGATGCGGGGGCCCAGAGACCGGCGTTTGGCAAAGGATGCTGAGTAATGAAACACTCAGGTTTGCAGATCCTCCAATTTGCATCTCCAGCACAGAAATCTCAGGGGATGATCTCAGTGCCTGAAAGGTATCATCATGGAAGGGAGAAAGGATTGGGATACATACAGTAGCCAAATGGCAAAGACAGAAGAAGACAGAGATGTGTCTGAAGCTCTGAGTCCTCTTGGTCTCTGTGATTCAGAGATGGAAGGGACTTTCTGCATTATGTTTTGGTGTCCACTTCCTGCTGTAGCTAGAGTTAGGTATCCCAGTTCTTTGAGAGTGATCTTGCATGAACTGTCAAGCATATGAGAAGAGATGGAAAAGTATCTCTTTCAGGGCACTGAAAATAATGTCTTCTAGCTCAGACAGCCTTTTTTCATCCCATTTTGCAGCCTTGGTTGTGATGAGGTAAAGTGGGAGGCATCCTCTTCTCGCCAGTATTCCCACACAGTCCGGCAATGCAGGATGATGCCTGCCCAAGCATCTGCTTGTCTCTGAGCAGAGGGAATGAGTCTGGACTTGGGCATAGGCTTAGATCAGATATTAGCTGAAAACACAGGTGTTTCCACTGTGGCATGCAGGAGATCCTTCAGCCTTGCGTAAAGGGAGGAACATTAATATAAACTAATTAAATGAACCAAGAAAATGGAAAATCTCAACCCACCTTACCAAAGAACAGTAATGCAAAGAGACTGATAAACCAGTGGCAATAAATTATTGCTGCAGCTGCAGGACATATAAAGATTTTCAGGCTTGTCTCTCCTATTTGGGATGCTTGGGAAGATTTTTTTAAGTTAATCGTCAGAAGCAGCTGCATTCTGCACTGAAGGTTCTACAATAAATTACTTTCTGCTAAAAGAAATATTCCATATATCTGTTATTTAAAGGAAAAGAAGCTCTTACTCTTAAATTCAAATAAGGATTTTAAGACATACTTTGAGATCATAAAGCTAAAGGAAACTTTGAAACTAAATTTCCTTTTCTATAGTCTTTTTTTTAAGTTTTTTTTTCATTTATATTGATTTCATTATATTGTTTTTTTTCATAGAGGTTTTGCTTTTTCATAGAAACACTGGCTTGGAAAGGACCTACAAGATCATCTAGTCCAACCGTCCTCCTATCACCATCCCTACCCACTAAGCTACTAAATCATATCCCTTAGCACCTCGTCTAGACGCTTCTTGAACAGCGGCAGGGACGGTGACTCCACCACCTCCCTAGGCAGGCCATTCCAGTGCCTGACCACTCTTTCAGAGAAAAAGTTTTTCCTCATATCCAGTCTGAATTTGCCCTGGCGCAACTTGTGGCCATTCCCTCTTGTCCTGTCAGTAGTTATCTGGGAGAAGAGGCCGACCCCCTCCTCACCACAACCTCCCTTCAGGAAGCTGTAGAGTGCAATGAGGTCTCCCCTGAGCCTCCTCTTCTCCAGACTAAACAATCCCAGCTCCCTCAGCCGCTCCTCATAAGGCTTGTGCTCTAGACCCCTCACCAGTTTTGTTGCCCTTCTCTGAACACGTTCCAGGGCCTCGATGTCTTTCTTGTAGTGAAGGGCCCAAAAGTGAACACAATACTCGAGGTGTGGCCTCACCAGAGCTGAGTCCAGGGGGACNTTGTATCTTGTACTGACTTGTTTATATAGGAAAACCAAACGTCACTCTTTGCAGTACACGCTCATGAAATTGGTTTGCTTTACAGAGCTTAATGACAGAACTGCAGTGATAAATCATAGCTGTGGAACAGAAACTTTTCTGACTTTGCGAGAGAAACAGATATTTCTTCAACTGACGTTTCATGAGAAATACTGAGTTAATGAGACACAGTCAGAAAGAAAACTATAAAAAAGATGGCACTTGCACTAACAATCACAAGTTGACTTAAACAATTGAATGGAGTTTGATCTTGTGTGACCAGAGACAAGAGTAACATAACTGAACATAAAAGAAATGCTTGAATATAGATGTAAGAAAATTATTTAAAGACAGCACATCTGGGAACCGGGTGCTGCAGTATGATCAGTCTACAAATGTAAAGCAGATATATAAAGATGCTATGAAATTCATGTTTAATACAACATAGCACTTTTTACTCTATAGCAGGCTTCAGGTTGCTGAAATAATCCTAATCATCAAATGTAGCACGTAATCAAGGAAACACAGGATAGTTGTGCAGGCAGATTCAATTTCCCACCTTCTGGATCTATTTTCCTCCATAAAAGTAACATTGATTTGCTTTTGCAGCTATTCTGGCTCAGAAGAAAGGTCCATCTCACCAACTGCCCTTTCCTTGAGAGTTGTTAGTAGCAGATGTTTAGGGAACATATAGGAACAGGGCACATATGGTCTGAACCTCTCCCTGCTGTACACCGTAGCTTTCTCCAAAGAGAGCATCCTTCCTCAGACCTTAAATCATCCACAAAGTTGCATTGCTCTTTTCATGTTGCAAGAGACGAAATATAAAATTCCTACAATTTGCAAGTGAGGTTACAAAATAATTTGTCCAGGCAAAAAAGACTTATGGAATATTTCAATTACTCTCGTCCTCATGAAGTGAAAGAGGTATATACCTTCAGTCAGAGATATTTGTTGCTTCACTTTCTTGCTTGTTTGTTTTTCCACAACTCCCTGAGATATCAGAATCGAAAAAGACTGCTTTTGGTGCTCTATTCTGTTATTCTGTAGGACTCAAATCATTTTAATGGCATGGTTTTTGTATAAGCAAACGCTAAATGACAGTGTAATTTACACTGCAGGATTTTCTGACAAATGTGTAGCTTCAATAGATGCTTTTTCCTACTGAAATCAGAAATTTCACCCTTTATGTTTAATTTAGCCATCACAGGCATTGATATGGCCACTTTACCATAATCTCTGAGCACTTCAAAATACTCCCCTTCTTATTTTACAAGTATGAAAGCAGGACATTGAATTAGAGAAATGTTCACACTACCCATATCACCCTAAATTTTATTTAACTTAAATGCTCTCAACACTTCCCTTCTCCATAGGTACCAGATATATTCTTTACTGTGTAGGGAATTTAGATTCCTCTAACACCCAATCTCTGCATTGCACCTACTTTGTTTTCCCAAAATAAGAATAAAATAAATGAGCCTAAAGTCACACCAGGAGTGCCTACACTGCAAAGACAGCCGAGCTCCTGGGCACAGTACAGTTCCCAGATCGCTCCAATACAGCCATATCAGCCATGGTGGGGCAAACATTGCTGCAGTGCATTCAGGGCTGGGTTAGCACCAGTCCATAGTCATGGAGATCATCAACTAGACTTGTATGTAGCTCAAGCATCTTTGTACCACCCTCAATTGCATAGATTAGGAATTTTAAAGAACATGAATTACTTTTACCTGTAGCAGTAAATGCCGTCTCTCAGACACCAAAGTCTGACCGTTGTTTTCTACAGAATATATATTAAAAATGAAAAATCTTGATAGGACCAAAAGGAATGAATATGATCTGAGATAAAATCAGCATATTTCATACCTTGATGTTTCTGAATAGATGCAAGTAATTTAGCTTCAAAGAGACAACTCTAAGGTCATATGTCCAGCCCCCTTATCAAAGCAGAGTCAACTTCATTATCACAAGCATGGTCCAGAGCCGGAGTACCATAGGGCCTGTTACACGGAAAACTGCAGTTTCAGAAAAGTTCTTATCATACTTCCTATGAACTTCTCTACTGGGAGAGGGAGATTTGATCCTCCTTCCTACTGTGGCAGCAAGATGGCTGACCTCATGCATCTTCCTTAATGACATGGTTTGTTTTTCTTATAAAGGATTTTCCTCCACCAAAATATCTCATGGAGGTCATCAGCATCATAAAATGAGGACATTTTTGGATCAGGCATGATGCCACATAAAGACGCGTGTTAGGCTGATCTCTTGTACATCTTTGTCAGCCAGAAAACCATTCTTAGAGGGCATTTTTCAGTGCTTTTATGAAACAGAGGAAACACGCCAGCATATCCAGTAATGTACCGAGGAAGTTACTGTTAATTTATAGCTTCTAGAGACATAAACTGAGTTTTTATCTTTCATGTCTGTCTTATATTTCCTGCAGATACAAATCTAACATTAAGGTTAGATTCTAGGTTCTGGCATGGCAAAGTTATTTGATTCAGGCTTAAAAAGTGGTAGCAGTGTACGAGGTTTCAAACTGAGTCATACATTCTAACACTTGAGTTCATTTTTTAAAAAAATAAATTCGGAAGAAACTGTATGCCTATGAGCAATATTAGAAAGGCAACTGATTTACTTTCTATTACATACAGTGCATAATGCCACAGATAGTCTCAATACATTACTCAAAGTATATGTAATCCTCTTGAAATTGGTCAGATTACTTAAATGCTAAAGAGAATTATTTTTCATAGCCTGACTCAAGAAAGCGCTGTTATTATTACTTTGCCTAAACTTAAAGACATAGCTTTTGATAAATCTCCCCCATCTAAAAATTGCTAGAAGTAGAAGTTAGTGGCAAATCTCTCTTTTGCAGGATAGAGGAATGGCTTAAAATCAAAGTAAGCATAAGCCAGTATAGAGGAAAAAAACTAATTTTCCTGGAAGATTTGTTTTTATGCTTTTTATTGCCACAAGGTTCATTTTAAATAAAGATATTAAAAGGCAAAGTCCCAGTTCTGTTGCTTAGCATCCTTTCATAAATCAGGAATCACACGCAGACAGAATGAGGAAATGTCATTGTGGACAAAACCATCAAAACTCTGAGCATCATTCATGGTAGCAGAAAGAATGGCTTATCCTAGGTCCTAGAACCATCCAAGAGTGAGGAATCAAAGAGCTTCTCTCACTGCACCAGGCCTTCATCCTGTCAGCCTTGGAGCAGCTTAAAGCAAATTCTGTCAATCTTAAAGCTGCTTAGGGTAATGTTTGCAAAGCAACTTAGCAATTCAAAGCTTAATCTTCATTGAAAGTCAACAAAACCTAGGCTCAGATGTGCTTAATTTACCTTTAAAAATGGGATGTATGAACTTCTGATGTTATCCTTAATCCCACTGGCTTTCTAGTACGTGAGAGAAAAAAAAGAGAGAGAGCTCCCAGAAAAGGGGGGTGCAGGGAATGCAGTGCAGAGAATGATGAGCTGCAAGGAGCTCAGTTTCTTCAAAATGAGGAGCAGCAAGGGCTTCATTTCGTTTTTAAAGAACAGAAGCTAAGAAGTTTAGCATCATCCCCATATTAAAGTGTGTATGGTTGCTGTTAAATATTTTGGTAACACTGGTTGATCAGCACTTCTTTCTATGAAGTCTGTTTGCAAAGGATATTAACAACCACACACAGAGTAAAAATACCCAATATAACATTAATAAGAAGAAACAATCACAAGGTTTTGACATTTAAGAGGTGACATCAAAGACTATTACTTTTATTTGCTCTTTTTGTTGGCTTGTTTCTCCTTTTGGGTATGCTGGCATTTTATTTTCAAGCTTTTTCCCATAAGAAGGGAAATTAGAGAAGATGGAGATTTACAGAAAACATCATCTACCAGGAAAACATTCAACCCAATCATGGAATAAAACTTAGTGGGATAAACCTCTTTTGGATAGGTAAGAGGAGACAATTAAAAGTTCACAGAATTCACGGAATGGGCTGAACAAATAGTACATCTCTTCTCACCGCTGCTGCTCTTTCATGCAAATTTGCTCTTATTTCCATTACTGTTTAGAATGTTTTCACTGAGTTCACTTCAGGCCTTCACTGTGGTTCCATACCTATTGATTTCTATAGGGTTATACCATGGCAATCTGAACCCTTTAGAGATTTCGAGTTTGGCCTCATGAATCAGAGGCTATGTAGAGTTCCTTGACCCTTGTTCCATAAAAATACAACTTTAGCCTTTGCTAACATTTGGATCTTTGCATAATCACCCTTCTTTAAGGGAAACAAAGTCAAAAAAAAGAATGTATTGCATTGCTTTCTGTTGAAGTCGGTGTGCTGAAACACAAAGAACTCTATCAGCAACCTCCCACCGATTGAGTAAACTCTTAATGAGCTCTCTTCAAGTTCTGGCCTAGAGACAAAAGGATTTCTCAAATAGTTGCATCCAGCAGAGTTTATGGATTTAGCACATTTCTCCACATTTGGCAGGAGAATTAATTTCCATAATAATTTTGATTAGCTTTACCAATCCATGTTGTAGTTCCCATATGCAGGTGACATCTCATTATTTCAGAAGAACCAGCCTGCCAACACAATAACAACGCGCATTCAACTTCTGACTCTTTCATTGTCAAAGGAGAACATTCAAAGCCAAGCAGAAAACATTACTAAGAAAGTGTTGTTGCAAACAAATGTCTTGACTTTTCCAAAATGTCCTCTCTCATCAGAGACAAAGCAGCCAATGTTCTATCTCATTAATACTTTCTCCTGGCTTTCCCTGTCTACACTTTTTAATAGCTAGAGAACAATTATTTTTCAAAAGTAATCTCTAAAGGTTACAGTGTATAAACAGATCTTTTATGACGTGAACAAAAGAGTACTTCCATGCTAGGAAAATTTTAAGAATTCCATGCTTTTTACACTTCTTGCACAGCAATAAGTAAGACTACTCTGACTGACAACACTCTGGTATTACATTTTGATTTATGAAAAAAAAAAGTCTCATTTCACTGCCGCAGTTGTCTGCATTTTGGCTGGTGGGGTGTTTTTCAGTGATAGAGTCATTATGCTGAGTCTGTCTTACCGCTCTCATTGGATTTATGTTCAAATGATACAAATCATAAATACGGATCATTTTTCCAGTTTTCTTACTTTAGTTCTCCAGATGTGTAATATCCTTGTCCAAAAAAAAACCAAAGAAGCCATCATATATCTAGTTGGTGGTAATAATTATGTTATCAGTGGGGTTCTTTCTTGTGCTGAAAATTTCCTTTTGATTATAAGCTAGTGGAAACACAATGAATTCTGTGGGCAACTTGGCCACAACGTCATTTTAAAAGCTGTTAACAGACACGGGGTCATGATCAGGTCTGAAAGAAAGCAATTGCAAGCTACTGGGTGCCTGAGACAACCACCTAAAAAAACCAGCTACCCAAAGCAGACCCTTGAGAGCTGTTGTAATACTTAGAGCTATCAAAGACCATTTATTTCATAAAAATAAATGCAATGCTTTTACACAGGGTGTTTTGTATTAGGAAGAAGAGACATTGGGACTGGGGAGAAAGTGGGTGGCTACTTGAAGTGCTACACATAGAGTCCCAGTGTTTTAGTCTAATTGTCTCTGAAAGAAACATTTTATTTCATTTTCCCTGGGGGAAAAAAATATATCCCCAAATGAGTATTTTCAGTCAGTAAATAAGTTACCATTACTTTAAAACTAAAAATCAAAGAACTCTCTGACTCCTGTGTCAAACTGTGCAACCCACAGGTTGCAATTTCAGGTGAATTACCCTGTAGTTTAAAGTATCCCTGGTTTGACATCCAGTCACTTTTTCTTTGTGGATATGGATAATCTCAAATGTCACAACACAGAAATCTGTGCTGCAAAACTGCATGGATTCCTCCGACAGAAATCTGAGAAGCAGTCAAGCAGCAGCTTCACCAAGTCTGAATGGGATTAAAAACAACCCAAGAAGAATAATGTTCAAATTTTGATGCAGAATTCATCATTTTGATGCAGAATCCTCAGGCCAGGTCAAAGTCAGCCAAATATGATCTCATTTCTTGAAAATAAACTCTTTGAAAAAAAAACTGGCCTAGGTTTTCCATTTTATTACGCAATTCTAAACTCACTCGCTTCACTGTGAAACTTCACACAGTTCCTGAAGAAGCACTCCTGACTCAAGGCACTACTTCAGGTCTTCTCTAGAGTTTTTCAAAATACCTTACATGA
This sequence comes from Penelope pileata, assembly GCA_013396635.1. Classification (NCBI taxonomy): domain Eukaryota; kingdom Metazoa; phylum Chordata; class Aves; order Galliformes; family Cracidae; genus Penelope; species Penelope pileata. Next base: position 263,184 of record WBMW01006380.1, read on the forward strand.
TACCTACCTTGGGTATCATGGTAGGTTCTGCAAAGTGAACACAATATTTCCCAATGACAAATGGTAGTCCACTTTCTTGATATAAATGTAAAAAGAAAATCTCTCCCTTCTCTGAGTGAAATCTTTCTGGAACTAATGCTGCTGTCTCAGAGCCTCGTTTCATTTAAGTCCATGGCAGAGCTCCCTGCCAAATTTCCAGTGGGAGCAAAATGATAAAGAATATCTTGGACTGAATGGAGAAATTGCTGAATGAGGTAAAGAAATAACGTGGCAGCAAAAGAAAGAGACTTGGATGTAAATGTGTGATGGGATTTGGTACAGCAAAGGTGCTCTAAGGGCATCTTGAGAACGGAGGCACTCCCTCAAGTTCTCCATTAGCGATAGCTTAGACCTACCCACTACATTAGCACCCTAAACTACACATTCGTGGGAACATCCTCCAGACCTGTGGCCCATCACAGCAGCCCGTATCCCTTACTCTGTGTCCTCCTCTCCACCACAAAAGGGAGATGTATCCAAACAGTTGCTGGGAATGGTCCTTGCCTTGTGCTGACTTCCAAAGAACAAATGGAAACCATGCTGCAGTGCTCTGGCATGATTTAATTTAATAACACACACTTGTTCCTCTCAGACCAACTGCAGTAATTAAAGTTGAGCTTCATGAAAAGACTGTTAGGACAAGAAATACCCATAGAAAAGAGAAAGATTTTTAAAAAAAAAAAAAAGTGAATCACTGTTTCTAAGAGCTGAAGGCCTGACTCAAAGATTCTGATGATATTTTGTTGAAATCATATTGGAAATCACATTTTACTGTTAGTAAAAGTTGTTCTTCAATACACTCCCACCCTTCCAGAGGAGATGGCAATGTTCAACTGGATCGTCCCTAGCACAGGGGCTGCTCTGGCAGCCTGCAGACATTGCAAGCAGCACCTCAGAACTTCCAAAGTTCACAGGGACAAAGCAGCCTTACAGTATGGTCTACAAATAGGATTCACCTGTCCAGCTTCTCTAGATGAAAGCCAAGCTGGGAGCAGAAGGTGAAAGTCCTTATTGACATGTCACTGTGTGAAAATTCAACCCTTTTAATAGCATCTTAATTGTATTGCAATGGCTATTTCTATCACAGCACTGCTGTGCTCTCTGCTGTAGCTATAGGAGTGAATTATGCTAGGGTTTCTTTCATTTTCTTCTAATGTTTTCTTTAAGCTGAGCCTGCAAGTGGGTTGAAATACACCCTTTACTGGGTGTAGAAAAGACAGCAAAGAAATTTGAGGTCTAATTATGACTCTGATACTGAATTACTGTCTGAAACCACGCAAATCATTAAATCTCTATGCATTATACTTTCCCGTTGGGGAAAAAAAAAATGCATGAGGGCATAGGATAGATGTGAGGAAGAGAGAGAATAGTGCATCTCTCCCTAATGATGATGCTATGAAGTCTGATGTCTGAAAATCTCTACTAAGGAAATTTCAGAGAAAATGGTGATATCCATAACTGGTACATATGCAGATATGCTGGCAGATTGCAGAAGAGTTAGGGCTGTTTACAGAAGCTGAAGATCTCTCCTGCTAAATGTTGTTGTCATTTCATAATCAAGTAAATGGCAAAGAGCAGCCTGTAAATTTATGTGCAAACTCCCATCTGTGCCAGAAGAAGAAAGTAATTTCAAAGATGCAAATCAAGCTGCCATGCAGTACCTGAACTGTATCATACTGAGATTAGTGGCCATGGTACAGTGATACGGGAGTTGAAGTTTGAGGTTTTGTGCACTGAACATACACAAGTGTTAAGCAAAATATAGTGCTGTGCTGTGACTCCATTAATATCCCTTCTCTTGTTAGGAAGATCATGAAGACTATTTACAAATGATGTTTACAACCTTAGCCAAGGAATCTCAGTTTCTCCGTTAAATTTCCTTTTCTGCCACAGGCTAGCAGACAATTACTTTTCCTGTACCTCAATTTTTAATTTTTAAAATGCCAGTTACAATATAGGCATGGTGAGTGCCAATAGTCTGCAATACATGGGATTGCACCATGAATTGATTGGCTGTTTCCTTAAAGCTGATGTGATTTCCCCTATGCCAAATATTTGTTACTCTAGATGCAAGCAGAGGTATTGTTAGAAAAAGAAATTTACTATGCAATGTGACTTAGCTTTTTGATGTACCTCACATGCTAAAGTATTTACACAAAATGGAAGGAAAAAAATGCCCCAATTTTAGTGGCCTTCACTGTCATGTAGACAACACACAGCAAATTTGGCAGTATATTATGGCTTTGCATGGGCAGCATTTTCATTTCAAACAATTTTTGAGCAAGGAATTTTGATGCTGTTTTGGAATGCTTGTCTCAAGTTTTATGCTGATGTGGGTTCCAAAAAATGATTAAGAATCACTCAAGCACAAAAATAAAATCTGTTAGGTTCTGTCCAAATTACTGCTGGGATTAGCCTAGTGCAATGATCACTTCTGAAGTCTGAAATAATATCAGGGAGTCACATAATCATGAATATTTCTGATATACAGCATATTCTAAATGTTTGCATGTTCTGTTTCACTTCTTGGGATCGTATTTCTTAGTTTTCTACAAGTAGGAGACATTCTCCAAGAAGACAGCAGCAATATATAGCACTCAAACAGCACTTTTTTGTTTCATAATGTTGTATTAGACAGCTTTCCCCAAACGCAAGCAAAAAATTTGGAACTGAGGAAAAAAATATATTAATGGAAATCTGATGCATATTCTTTATAACTTTGAAAATCACACCCATTCCTATAGCTCCTTTTTTAATAAGGGAACTAAGGTGGCCAAATCCTGAGTTCACCACATTTGTTTAACTAGTTTGTAGTGAGCTCTATTTCCTAATTCAGTGTTTTGTCCACATCTCAGAGTAATCACTATGATTTCTATATTTGTAATGCCAAAATGTCTTATCTATCCTGTGTAACCCAGGATCCTGTTGTGAAATGCCCCACCCAGACAATACTGAACAGGAAATTTTCTGATACTGATGTGGCCTAACAGTGACATTGGTGATGGCTCTAAAATGAAAGTCAAATAATTTAAAATTATTTCCTTTGTCATAAAAAACTGACTATTTATGTTCAATAGAAGGTTCAATCAGCTGATTGGGGAAAAAAAAAGAAAAAGAACATTGTAGAGCTCTTGGTTCTGTCCTATGTGATTCAAAAAGGGCTGAACAGTGGATGCAAGCAGCTGATTGCTTTGACATAAAATGCGTATAAACTTAAACCTGGTTCTGAATTTGAAATGTTTAGGAAAGAGCATTGAAGTCAGCTCTTGTATCATTTTCATTCAGTGATGGAGTAATCAACATCTGTAGAGAATGCAGCCACGAATCCTCCACTCACTGAAAAGTGCACTCAAAAATTCTCGTCTATCTGTAACATTTTAATTAGTGCTGTGCGTGATTACTTCAATCAAAGTAAGTCAGTGGCAAACATTGCATTCTGTATTGATTGTTAATGTCAGCTAGCACAATGGCATTCTGTGATGTTAAATTCTACTCTGAGGTGAAGATATTTGTTCAAGGACAAAGAACACTGCCCTCATTTCTTTCTCCTCCTTAGCTTTTCAAACACACCCTTATCTTAGAATTCTCAAAATATTAAATATTTCTAATTTGGCATGAAGTTTACCTCTGCAATGTGATGGTCTTGCATATTCTTTGCAACAGCAGATATTGTCATTTGTTTTGAGTGATTTAATAGTGCACGGATCCAGGAATGTAATCTATATGCCCAGTATTCGTCATGGTAGCCAGCTCTCTGATTAGACTCTTGAGATGCTGATAGACTTTTACGGCAAGGCACACAATTACTCAGTGAATTTCTCAGATGACGACTGTTTAATACACTGATAAAATTCAGAGCACTACATGCTGATAAGGTCAATGCCAGTAGGATGATGTGTTGTAAGTCTGTGTGTATGTGCACTGTCATTTTTTCAGAGATTGGTTGTTATTAATTGGTTAAGAGGTGACTGACGATACTTAGCTGCATCTGGACTGATGTGCCTCTTCATCACTTGCCATCATAGAAAGCCTTCTTTGAGAAAGCAGCAGATGACCTGCTACTGATAAGAATCTTTCATGAATGGAAATTTTTGCTGAGATATAGCTACATTTTTGAAGGATTTCCACTGCTAAGCCATTAAAAATGTTCAAGTGTAACTTACACTCCAAGAACTTTTACCAAGAAGGGCACAAGTACACCCAAGCTTGTGGATGATATAAACGTCGGCAGGATTAGTTATTGTCTTCATCCTCACAGAATGGATTTATCTGGGCTTTTTGAAGCTGTTAGACTGTAAACTCTTTAAGAGAACGCATGTGCCAAGTAGCATTTTTTTCTCTTCATGAACCAAACCCTTCATGCATAATGAGTGCTTATGAGACCTTTTGAATGATTTTGGTTGCATAGTTACAACTCCAATAACTTTTTTTTTTAAGTTCTCCTCATTTTGAGAGGTAGCCTTGAGTGTTTTAAATCTACCCGTAAAGCTGTTATAATCATTCTCTGCAATTATATTACAATGCACAACAATTAATTATATCAAATCCTTCTCACAGAAGTGTTTACCAGAGAAAAGATTACCTCAGCTTTATTTCTGACAATAAAAGCGTAGGACTTATTATGTCCCTTTTGATATTTTACTCATCTAGACTTCTTGTAGTTAGGATTATAATCTTATTATTTGCCCTATTGGAATTTCCCAATGGGAAAATAAACATCAATTCTTGTCAGGCATGATCTTTAAATTATATTTTGTATGGGAAAAACATTCCTATATATCTCCTGTAAGAAACTAAGACCTAGGAATTAGCAAGGTAATTTCAGCTAGCCACCTCTACTCACGTACAGCATGGATGTGGGCAGAGAAACTGCTGGTGCTGTGTGCACCTAAGGGGCATTTTGAAGGGATGTACACCAGACCAGTCTTACTCCAGACAGATAATATTTCAGTTTAGTTTAAAGTTTCAAGAATCCAATTTGCACATCCCAGCGCAGCTCTAGGACACAAACTAAAGCACTGTGAGTGAAAATAATCAGAAGATTCCCTTTGAAAGCTCACTGCTGGTAGATGCTGACATAGATGTATCTGTGCACCTGAAGAAATACATTACCCTTAGGACAGTTTTGATCCTTTGTATTTATTTTTCAGAAATGTGTCCCTGTCTGTGCACATGGAAGTGTGAGGAGAGAACAATCTCAACAGCCACAATTGCTGTTGGCAAGGTCACAAGAGGGGTTTCTGGCTACTAGGCTTGTTTGCTGGATACTCTGAAATGGTGATTGTTCTTTATTGAGTGAAATAGTACATGCCATGCTTCACTGTTCAGTTTCTCTTAAACCAAATGTATTCTCTAAATACTACCTTCAAAGCAGAAAGTTTTCCTCCAAGTGAGACCTTTCCCTTTGGAAAGGAGAAATGGTTAGCTGGAACCCAAAATATGACAAATTGTTCAGAAGTAAATGTTTCTAAGACTGTTATAAACACCTGCCTTCATATTTTTACTTCCTTTCACAGAGCCATGTTTGACTATGACAAGAGCAAAGACAGTGGCCTCCCAAGCCAAGGGCTCAGTTTTAAATATGGAGACATCCTTCATGTCATCAATGCCTCGGACGACGAATGGTGGCAGGCGAGAAGGGTCACTCTGGAGGGAGACAGTGAGGAGATGGGAGTTATACCCAGCAAGAGAAGGTGAGTGCTGCCTCCTCCTTCCTGCCTCCTTGGCCACAACATTAAACTATTCCATTTTATTACAAAAAAAGCATGCATCAATCTACTGAAAAATGGGGAAAGTAGTGGAAAATCCTACAGTCTTTATTTCATGAGCTGGAAGATAAGATTTTCACTTTGAGATTTAAGGAGCTTAGACTGTTTAACTGTATTGAAAATAAACTGAAATGGTGACTTGATTACTGTGGATTAGCATCTCCATAGAGAAAGGCAAGATGGGAGAGAGAGAGCAAGCGTGCTATCTATTAAAGAACTGCAGCGCAAAAAAGGAAAAACCAGAACCCGAGTCTGGGAATTAGCTCTGAATTTGAGGTCGTGCACATGTTTTAATGTCAGGGTGATTAGCCATTACATCAAACTGCTGAGGGATGCAATGAATGTCTTGACATTTTCAAGTCAAGGCTGTATGTCTTTCTTTTCTGAGACTAATAGAATTAAACTGCTGAGCCTGTGTGATGTAAAGAATGAGGCTAAATTACATAATGATTCTCCTTGACTTCAAAATTCGTTAATTTAATCTCTGCCTGTCTGGAAATTGATGGATAATCAATATTACAGTATGTTTTTCATGTAATGTAAATGAGGGAACTTTCATCCGTTCTCTAAGCTAAATCTAAATCTCTGTTTAGCTGTGATGGATTCATGCTGACTAGAAGAGAGAAAATAGACATCTGAATCTTTCCTTTTGTTTGTACTGTTTACTCTGTTTAGATGCTTTTGTAAAATTGGCCACAGATCTCTGATAGTATCAGGACTATGGCATAAATAAGTATTACTTTGTGCCTTTGTTGATAGTTGCTATAGAAAGGTCAAGAACTGAAAGGGTGGGAGGAAAATGAGATCTGTCAAATCACATTACATTTCTCTTATGCAGCAGTGCTCCCGTACTGCATATAAACTTTCTATTCCTAGCTATTTCAGCTTTAGAAACAAGATAAAAATGATCGTGCCCATTTTATATAATGGGAAAATGGGATGTCTGGTGCTTTACAGAGCACCTGCTGGCATTTCGAGGAGAGTTGGCCCAGGTGCTAATACAGCTTATGGTAGTCCTTGTTCTAAATTACATAAAAACAAATTGAGAGGCCTTCAAAAACCTTACTGACACGAGCCCTGCAAGGACCTTATTTTCTCTAATCATGACCATGTTTGAATAGCAACCACTAGGATTTTCAGAAAAAGGCAATTCTGTAGTTGTATAATAGACAGAAATAAAAGCTACATTATAATTTTTAAGATGGGGACAATGTGCCCATTAAACAAACACATATAATCTCTAGACATTGGAAAAGAAATGCTTGCCTACTATTAATTGCCACAGCAAATACTGTTATAATGACATGATTGGATCACAAATGGGAAAAGAGGAAAGGCTGTTCAATTATTACCGAGGGAGATAGTGCACAAAGCTCACTTGCAGTGTGGTATGTACTATGACAAGCTACAAAAAGCTGACAAACATAATAAACACCTACAGGGGAAAGAATGCCAAAGCAAAGCAACTGATTAAGATGTGGAGTTGTATCTTCTGTAGGAAGGAGAGGATGTAAGTGCCTAAAGCTTATTGGCTTAACTGCACAGTGATGCTTTCAGGAAGGACCAGAGACAGACTCTGGTCAAGACTCTGACCTTGGTCAAGTCAAGGTCAGAAATATGATATAACTTGGAGAAAAGATGTGACTTAGGAAACACTGGGAGAAAAGAGGAAAAAAAAAAAAAACAAGAGGAACAAATTAAAATAGGTTGGTTAGAGTCTAAAAATAAGCGACTGAAATTTGAAAAGATGCAGGTCTAGTTACCATGCTCTCCTCTTGTCATTCTGATTCTTCACTAGTGGGTCTCATTACTCTGGAAAAATCAATGGCATCTGATTTTCTGTCTGCACTGTTACAGTGATGTGATATACCTGAGCAGGGGTGGAGGGAGATTGCTATTGTTTCATCAAAGTTTTCAGTTATACGAGGTTATTTTTACCAATGCACTGAAAAGTGGATATGACTTACTTTCTGTGGATTCCGGATGATCCCTCGGTGCCCATGAGACCAATATGCTCTTGCCAGCAACTTCTGCAGTCATTTACAACATCCAAGGAGAGGACGAGCAATCAATGCATACTGGGCTCAGCTATAAGGGATAAAACTCATCAGACTTTGCAGAATATACTAATTCGGAGTTGAATTTCCTCTACATGTGCCAAAGGCTTGATCCAAAACAGAGTAGTCCTGGGATTCATCTGACCGAACACAGGCATCATCTAAGCTGTCTTCTCCAAGCTGCTGTTATACACCTTGTAGTTTATATGGGACTATTTCTCTAAACATTGCATTATCTGTATTAGGACATCTTTAACAACAAACAAAGATATGTTGCGTGGTAGGAGAGGAGGAAAAGAGCATTTGTGGCTGGTTGTTGAGTTGTGACTTGTCCTGCGAGCCCACCTTCCTTTGATGTTTTCGGTTGAAGAGATTTTATATATGTCTTGTGCTTCTCAATTCCCTCTTCATTTCTGTTCATTTTCTTTAGAATTTGTTGTTGGTGATTTTTAAAAATTTTATTTTATTTCTTCTCTCTTTATGTGCGTGTATGCATGTGTTGTGTTTTCACTCCTTCTTCTGCCTATGTATACATCCTTTGGGACTGCAACAATTTTTTGCACTTGAGGTCAGGGGGAGGCTATACAGCTCCAGGGATTAAGTGCCAGGGTGTTTCTTTTAGCTATCTGTTTTACTCCCTGTCTGCAGTCCAGCAGTCCGTCAATACATAATTCCTGCATTTTTCATAAGTGAATTCATTATGGAATAGCTCTGAAAGCTGGTTACCTCTTCAGTTCTATTTCAGTATGTATATTTATGTATATATATATAGATATATGTATATATGCACACAAAACCATAACAAATATATTTGTTTACGGCACTGTGTAATGGTAAGTGCTTCCCAAGTATCTGGTTTTACTTTTCCTTACATATTTTTCAAGGACAGCCCTTCAAACAATGGCATTGCAGCATGAGCTAAGAGAAATTTTGCATAATAAATCAAGACTCCTGACTCTTTTTCTCCTTTCTGATGTATGTGATATAGCAGAAGAAATCATAACTTATAATTGCAGGGGAGCTGCCACTCACTATTCTCTCCAGGATGTTTTGTGTATTACCAGCCTCTATCTCTTAGTCATTCAATAGAGTTTGAAAGCTATTTGTCTTTAGATTTCAGTGCTGCTGTCAACGTGTGGACTTGATGCCTTGTTGATTTTTAAATTATAAAGTCAAACTTTAACGGGGAGTTTTGGAGGGTAGCATAGCAGCTAAAGGAGGGTTTCTGAAAGAGGCAGCACAAAGAAATGACAATGGCCTTGTGTTTTTCCACTGATCTGTGCAAGCACCAAATCTCACAAGCTGTTGGGCTGGTGATCCCAGTGGGGATCAGCAAAAGCTAAATGCTCAGTACCCTACAGTGCTAAGTATTGCTGTAACCCTTTCTACATCTGGAGACACTTTGTCTATTTGTTATGGACATTTGTATGTATTTGCTGCCATGGGACTGAGTAGCCTATTGGGTAGAAACGAAATATAATAGTGTCATGATTTTGGATTATATTGATGGCAGCAACCATAGGACTTCAGCATAAAAGGCTGTAAACCACTTCAGTCTCATTTTGACCAAATAGTTGTTATCATATGGTATTAATGAATGAAAATATCAGGCCAAATTGCTCATGGTTCCACATTACCACACAGATTTATCCAATTTATGCGTATGGTGACAGCAGGAAACCATTCTAGTGCCAGAGACGGTCTGGGACATACCTGCCAGTCCTATACCAATGTCCCAGGCAACCTGTGGTCCTATCTGAGCACTACATTTACGTACGTGAATTACTACCCCATTATCAAAAAATACTATATTTTATACTAGAATGGACAGTAGAATTAGATTCACACTAGATTTTTGTTAGATTTAGACGTATAGATTTAGATTTTAATTTCTACACATACCTCACAGGAATATTTTGTTTTCTCACTCTTTCCCCTCATCAGGATAAGCAAATGGACTCCACCTCCCATAAAGGGTAGTAGCAGACAGAGCAGCCTATTTCTAAGGCTTCTTCCCCTTGGAAATTCTCACATTCATTAAGGTGAATCAACAAAAAGCATGAAACCAATGTGCTAAGATAGAGTGTATTAAATTCCTAGACAGATGCTTTAATTCAGGAGTAAAGAGATTTTAATTTGCTGTAGCATTGATTTTACACCTCCATTTTATTTGCTTTTACTTTGCTGAATGTCTGTACACAGAAAAGCTTTTACATTGCAAACCCCATACAATAGCAACCTCCTACTTCATGAATGGCAAACTTCAGTATTTTCCATGATGTGTGTATGTCTGCTTGACTTGGGTCTGTGGATCCAAAAGTAATTTAGTCTGCAGTTTCACACAGGTTGCCCCAAAACAGCCTAGCCTAAATTCTCCTCACTTTTACTATTGCTCCCTCTGTAGGCACTGAGGATTTGGTCCTATAGCACTCAAACAATGTCCTAAAGCATACAAACACTTCTTATGTTGTCTATAGGATGTGCAGCCACAAAACTACTTGCATTGTACATCATTCCAAGATTTCCATTTTCAGGTAGTTTGAGTACATGTGACTGCAAAAAGTTATGTAACTCGTATCTCTGTTATTACCGAATAAATGTGCGTGATGGCACCAGCCAGCTGTGTTGTCAAATAGACAGCATTCTCCCCACAAACACGTGTAACCACACTCTCCTCTCAGAGCAAAATGGGATGAAAAAACATTAAAAAACAATGATGTTTCGCAAACATTTTTAAGCACAAGGAACAAGAGGTTTCCTCAGCACAGAAGTCCCTGTGGGCAAAATGCCAGTTTAAATTTGTTATTTTGCTCAGCTTGGCAGAAGGGCATGTTTATCCACTCAAGTGAGTTTTATTTTTAATGGTCTCCTTCAAATTGTCCACCTTTCTAAATATCTCTTAAGACTTTAATCCTTAGATGATAAAACTTTTTAACATGGCATGATCTTGTAAACTTTGTCTAAAATAAGTTACCTGACTATAGTTACTAACCTAGTAGAAAAAAATAAATATAGAGTAAAACTGATACATACGTGTATCTATGATCCTCTTCTTGATGGGAAAGTTTTCTGCTGAAGGGAAACAGCCCTTAGCTTTTAAACAGAATAAAAGGTTGTTCTACATCTTTATGAGAATTCATTTCCTGACGGTATTAGGTCTACCATTTTCATAAAGTATTGACCAGTTTCTTAGCTGCTTTCTATAAGGAAGTAGCTTTCTATTAGTGAAGGTGGAGATCTATAAGAGAGCTTGTACTCTCCTAGTGAAAAATACATTTTCTGTTGTTAAAAAAATACCACTTCAGGAATGCTCAAAAATAATTTAGAGAATGAGAGCTTATTGGTACCCTCAGACTTCACATAAGCAAGGCTCAAAGAATAGAAGCAATGACAAACTATGCACTGAGTGCACATAACTATAAATAGTAATCTGCTTTTTCAGTTATCTTTCACTTGATGGACAGGCAAAACAAATGTAAAGTGGATGTCCTGGAAATGGTGAAACAAGACATGAAGAAGCGAAGATGCAAAATATAGCAAGTTCTTCCAAGAATCCGTTCTACATTGCATTCTATGTGATAACTCTCCTTGCTACAGTTCTCATGCTAGATTTGGAAACTGCTCTCATTCTGCAAAATGCCTCAGTGCCAGATCCATGCAAGTTAAGTCACTGTAAGCATTTTATTTGATTCCAGACACCAATTTTTTATTTGCATCCCTACTGTACATCAGTGATGAATTGGTTATTAGAGATTAAAGCGTGTCTCACTTGATATTTTACAGCTCCACTGAGAAGACTGATTAGTGCTTTTATAGAGTCACTGACAAAAATCCTAGTGGTCCATTAACCCCCAACAATGGAGGCTCACAGTTCATATCTGGTTGAGTTGTACTCAATTTCTTCTTGTTTTCAGTGTACAAAACAGAACTGAAGGTCTCGTTTTGGAAAACCACTTTCAAGAACTAGAAAAGGAGTTAGACATTGCTGTACCTTTAAGAGCTGCATCCCAGTAGTAAGTTTCCCTGTTCCTCAGAAGATGAATCAGAAGAGAACGACAGCCAAAAGAACTGAAGTCTTGAACTTGCTAGTGAGGAAACAGTGAAGGCTTCTCCACTCCTTTGGCCATAGATGGGAAGAGAAGACTAAATCTTGATCATTTTTGAAAAAAGGGCCACAAAGCATCTACTACCAAGAGAGGTTTTGAGGTTGTGACTACAGGTGAAAACCTGTACTTTACCTAACCCTGATCACTCAAAAAGCTGGAGAAGGTGACTTTAGATTATTGTCCCTCTACTAGTTCATCTATATGAGACAGCAACTCTCTCCTTCCATCACACAGGGAGCCTAGGCAAATTAAGCAGAAACATGGATTCTCCTGTGAGTACAGATGCCCTGGAAGTGAGTGTAGCCACAACAGACAGCGATGCCATAATTCACCCTTTTTATTCCTCAAGAATTTACCTCCTCTTGAGATCTAAATTTCCCTACAGTTACACAAGTAGTGATGGAGTAACTTGGGACAGCTGATAAGTTTCTCTCCTCAACTTATCGTTTTTGTTAGGGGAAGAAATTCATCATGAATGAGAACTGCTGGAGAAAATGAGTAGACAACTGTCTCAGATCTCAGATGGTCTTAGACCATTTCACTCTATACTGTAATGCTTCTGCAGGGAGCTATACTTGGAGAGCAAGTGGAAAGCAGGAGATGAAATCCTCATTAGTTGTGCTTGATGAGGCTGTCTCCACATGGGGCTCAGAGGTTTTCAGTTTCGAAGTCACATTTGAATGCTGGATGCCTTTGAAAATCTCTTGAAATCTCATTGAACCTCAGTGACCCTCAGAACTTCTGAAAATGAGATTTGAGTCATGAAGTCGTTTTGGAAATTGTATCTCTGTTTTCCTCCAACTCTTAGGCATAACTCTACTGAGCAGATTTATAATTAGAAAGGGGCATGGGATTAATGTGTATATTGGGCAATCCTTGTTTGCAAACCTGGGTCCCTGCAGAATTTGGCAGTTAGGAACCTTTCCCCTTCACTTAATTTTTTGCACAACTCACTTATAATCCTACTTTGAGCAGCAATGGTAAATAAAAAATGGATACAGTTTTAAATGAAATATTTCTTCCTTTAAAAGTGGTTCCCTCTGCTGATTGTTCAAAATGTTGTCGAAGGGATGGTGATTTTTCTAGCAGTGAAAGGAATGGAGGGTTGTGAAGAATGTACACTTCTTTGATATTTAGGCATTCACAGCATCAGCAGCTGCAAAAAACGCTTTGCGCCTAACCCCACTTTGTCTTGGGGATAAAGGAAGTCATTATTGTTTTTGTTAAAATATAGCAATTGCAAAACTGAAGATGCAAAAATGTGCTAAAAGCACTCTAAATAGTGTTCCATTTAAAAATTACTTAAGATGTACTTTTGAGAGCTGGATCAATGATACATGAAAACCTGATATTCAATATTTTTTATTTTCATTATTCACAACATTTTTTAGTTCACTTTTTGGCTGTATGGCAAAAATGTCCCAGTATCTGGGATAAGAAATTAAAGAAGCAATGTAGTTCACTGCAGTCTACACAGTGATCACTCAACAAAGACAAAATCTTTAGAGAACCACATTCTATCAGATTTATCCAGAGCATCAAAGAAACAAAGCTTTTCAGACATTCAGATACTGTGATGATTCCTTCAGGAGAAAGAGAAGTGTATTCCTGACACCAGAGCAACCCCCTGTCCCTCACCCAATGTATGAAGGCAGTTGAGCACCTGAACCAAAGTGCTTTAAGATAATTTTATATCCTGAGTGCAACAATATATTTTATCCCAGCCTTTCTCCTACATTTCAATGATACTTTGGGCAGCAGCAGTATTGTAATCACTTTTGAGATGCATGAAATTTCAGCTTGGAAGTCTTTGGTTCAGCTAAATAATAAGTAACTGAAAAGATTTGTATTGTAGAAAGTGTCGGGAAAACCACAATGGGAGACAAAACTGTGTGCTTTCTTCAATGCAGATGTAGATTATGAAATGCTTGTAATATTCAGCAGGCATTATAATCATGTATGAACACTGTTGATATATTTGCCTAGAGGATTTATGGCACTTAATGATGTTATTTATGGACTACTCAAAGCAAAGCAGAATGTTTCTGTCATTTCTCATCTGTCTTCTATGCCTGTAGAGAGCAGCCATTCCCAGCATGCCTACTAATGCAATTATGAAGAATTTCATAAATAAGATCCACTTTTCAGGGTTAATTTCCAAATTTTTTATGCAGTGAATAAGAACTGAAGTTAAAAGCAGATGTTTTAAGAAGTTAGAAAGGACTGGGATGAGTTTAAATGTTAACACATTAATAAGTAGAATACTGTGTTCATTTGGGGTAGTTATTTTCTCAGAAGGCATCCATCCTATTTAGGCAATTATACAGCCTCAAGTCTTCATTTCTTACTGCTATTATCAAGGGACTTCATCTGCTAGTTTGACTTTGAAACTGTTCATGTGTTTTTAATAACACAGATTTAATTTAAAAGCTACATTTGAGCTGTTTCCATGTGAATATTCTGCACTTACAGAGAAATACATTTATTCTAAATTTAAACTGTAACTATAGTAACCAGCATTCACTGTGTTTCAGTAGGAAACATATAAGCCCACTCAGACAGAAGGAAACATGTTGTGCTAATTATCATTCTATCAAAAGAATAGAGTTTGTATTTCAAAACAAATTATTACCAGAAACTAAGTGATCTTACTATCCAGACTTAGAAAACAAGAGATTTAAGAGAATATATTTTAATGCCACTTGTGGAAAACTGTGAAACTTAGAAAAAGGGACATATTTGGACCAATTTAGAGGATATAATAAACCTCTTTTTTTTTCCCCAGCTATTTATTGTCTAATAAAATAATATTGAGCTTTTACAAGCTAGGTTTGCAGGACTCAACTTCCTAGAGCAATTCATAGTCTTAGACAAACAGAGTTACTGTTTCAATTACAGGTTAGATGATCAGATTTTATTTGCTTGGGCCAGTAGATCCTATAGATGATTCTGCAAAAGTACTAAGTACTGTTTTTGCAATAATGACCGTATTAGTCAAAGTAAGGACAAGACTAACTTTTCCTTTCAGATTGTATTTAGGGGAGAGCTCATCCTTTCTAAGATTGTTTTTTGAATTACTAGTGTTATTATTCAAGCATATTGTGTTAAAAGGTTGAATATACAACGTACGTAAATCTTGTAGTGATGGTGAACTTTCAAAATACGCTATATCATTTTCCTACAGGTAAAGCCTTTACTGCATATATCTGCCTATGCTAATAGATTTTCATGTTTACTATCACATTTTTAAAATAACGCTCATTCATTGAATAATGGAAAATCAGAATATTGATCTGTAATATTTAGGGACAGAAAAGGAACACTGAATTAACTTGTCTGATCTCCTTTATACAAATACCTTGTGTGTGTGTCTCTTTTTTTCCCCTCTATATTGAGGACTGGAATTTGTGTTTGTCCAGTCTAGATTCTAAGACACGAACAGATTGAGATGCCCAATATACCTCTTTTGTATTATTCTGATGGCTAAACTTCTTAACCATTAAAAAGTAAAGCTAGTGCTTTCCTTTATCTGCATCTGTCAGGCTTTAGCTTATTGCCAATGATTTGTTTCTCTCCTAAAGAGAATTTTTTAGACCTCCGTATTTTCACACTGTGAAGGTGTTGCGTATACAAGGTAACAACTTTCTCAAACTGTATCTGTTGAAGCAGTATATATCGAGATCAAATAATTATTGAGGCTTTTCACTGGAGCTAATACAGTTACCAGAACTGTACAGACTGAGCCAAGCTGTGGGTTATACCACACCACAGTCTGGGCTTTTCAGTCCCATGAGGTGGGCTCACACGGGCTGTCTGTTCTGGTTTTCCAGCTCAGTCCATGAGAGAGCTGTCAACACAAATGTACTTTTTTGTCTTCCCTTTCTGCACCTTGGATCATCTTCTGCAACTATCTTGATTCTTGACACTAGGTTCATTTGCATTAAAACTGATCTTGAAGATAAACTCACCCAGTGCATCCATCTATTAATGAGTGGTCAGTTCCTGGTACCAAGCTGGAAATAGACCAGACACTGAAATATATCATTTGTGTCCTTTTCTATTTGGCCACACTATTTGGTTATGAGTACCTGCACGTATTTGTCTTCAGAATTCACCCACTTCATCGAAATGAATAAAAAATATATATATTTTCATTCTATCTGCTTGCACTGAGAACATAGTTTGAAAAAAAGACCACCCACCTATTTCACAGTGTTTTAGAGTGGCTGAAAATAGTTATTCTGCCCTGGAGCATTTGTTTCTCTTCTCAGATATGCTCATTTGGGGAAAACTGAGTAGTTTTAAGTAAACAAAACCTTAAGCAAGCTCCTCTGCACTTGAGTATTGTAAGAAATAGCATACCTCCATCTTTCAGAAGACAAATTTAGAAGTCATTTCAAAAATCAGCAACAAAAAGGTTCCAGCGACAGTATGTTCGAAATTACTGCAGTGAACCAGCATTCATTCTCCAAAGCAAGCTGAGGGCAAGACCCTTAAAAAATCAGTGGCATTGTAAAGACAGGTGTGAAGGACATCATATTTAAACAGTGAAAATATTTAAACATGCGAAAAGGTCTTTACAAAGCTATGGGCAAATCAGCTGCCTGTATGTGGTGGATGCTGTTTTATGGCTTTGGAGGTATTTCGAGAAAACTTAAAATATCTGATATGTTTGTTAAGAATTGACCAATAACATGCAAACTCCTGGAAAGCATCTAGATACCTCTCACCTGCTCAGTTTAGGAGCAAGTTTCTGTTTTTCTTTGATATTTAAAGCAAAGGTTGTTCTGACGCATGAAGAAAGGAGCATCCTCTTCTGGTCTGCTCAGGACAAACCAGCAGCAGTGTTTATCTGACCATCTCAGTTGGCTGATTCAACTCATTAAAGCCATTAAAACCTTTTTACTACTGCATTTTTACTGCTGGCTTAGTGAGGAGCATTGCTGTAAGAAGTCGGAAAATGGGGCAAGGGGGGAGAATAGTGCTAAGGTTCTCCATTTGCCATGGGTTTAGGCACCATTTTAAGATAATTGTTAAGGTATTTTTAAGCTATTGGTGAGTCTGAAACCATGGGGATTTTTTGAAAATAGATACAGAAATGATAGGATTCACTTTGCCTAATTTGGACAGTCTGAAAGTTCAAAGGCGCTGAAGCTCCCTTTATAGGAAGAGAAAAAGATGCCTGCAGAGAGAAAAATTGTTGCAACCCAAATTATGCATCTGAAAGCACTCAGGTGAATGTTCTGTTCTCTGTTTGTCCATTTTGTTCCTCTGAATGAACTGTAAATGTTGCCTAACTTTTGGATGTCCTAAACTAGAGAAGGTAAATCTTTAATGCAATTCTATGAGGAAGAAGGCCAAGGATCCTTGGAGCCAGTCCCATCTTTGCCAACAAAGTGCTGCTTGCAGGCTGCTTAGAGAGCACGGTGGTGATAGGTTGGCTGTCGGACTGGATGATATTAGAGGTCTTTTCCAACCTTAATGATTCTATGATTGGCTGAGGAAGTGACCTGGCATCTCTCCCAATTTGTAAAATTTGCTTTAGGCATTCACTTCATGTGCCACCAGTCGTCTTAGGAGCTCGAATATCAAACACATAGAAAACACTGCTCCGATCAACATGTGATTCTTTATTTTTGCTTTATTGTCCACAGAGTGGAAAGAAAGGAGCGTGCCCGTTTGAAGACGGTGAAATTCAACGCAAAGCCTGGTGTCATTGATGCAAAAGGGGTATGTAAATAATGAAATCTTTTGAAGTTGCACTTTGTAATCATTTTGTACATTTCGGAGTAGAGAAAATTTCAGCAGCCTAAGGAATATTGATATTGTCACAACCAATGCCTGGAGTATAGTGAAATATAGACAGGAGCATAGTATGATGATCTTCTAAATAATTATTCATTTCAGAATTATACTGACTGACAACGGTTCCATATTGGAAGACGCTAAAAAAATAAAGAGCATTCTGCGATAGCTGCAGTTTTAGTTAAAATATGGTTTAAGAAGAAAAGACTTTAAAAAGCAGCGCATCTGGATACTTGTTTAATGGAACAGAGAAAGAAATGTAAATTCCTGACTTCAAAAGCTGTTACATCTCGAATGAAAGGTTGCATATTGGAGTCCTGGATGCAAAATTTAGGTTCTGTGACTTGCAGCTTTGACAGTTGTGACAGATATTGAACACGGTGTGTTTCACAGGAGGCACAACGGGCCAGCCAGCACGAAATCTGCAAGTTCCCTTCCACCAGCACTGTCTGGCCAGAGCAACATTTCTGCAGCATCGTTTTATTGTGCCCAACAGTCAGCAGCTTTCACTGCTCAGATGCCTAACACCTTACACATTGCCATCTGACTGGCAAGAGTATGAGCATGAGAAATGCCCACAGTCCTGGCTGGGAGGTGTGTTTCTCTTCTGAAGTGTAACTTACATTTGTAGCAGTAGCAAATACTTTACATTACTTTTGCAGGGGTTTGTTTTTGAAAGCAGTCCAGTTGATATGCATGGAATTTACAAGTGAGGACTTCAGGGAGCAAAACAAGAGAATTTGGCAGAGGCCACCAGCAAAAAGTCCCATTTGGCTTTAGAAAACAGGACAGGGCCAAAAGTGGGTGATGAGAAGACAAAACCGTAGGTAGGGGGTAGCAAAGGGCCAGAACTCAATGATTCAGCAGATCCCTTCCAAGACTGCAGTCCTTGTGCTCCTCTGCCTAGTTTGGAATTCTCATTCTTAACTCCCTCTCACTTCATTTTTCCTTTGCAATGGGAATAAAAATATCCTAGTTTATCCTGCCCTTTTACTTCAGACTAGCAAATTACCACAGAAGTTCCTCTTGTTGCAATGGGGTTCCTAGTGCAGCGGGTCCCGAGCCTCTATGTGCCAGCAAAATTATATTTCAGAGTTGCAAATACTTCCCCTACTGCCATACTGAACAATTCTTGAGGTCAATGCAAAAGCAAAATAATTGCACTGACTGAAACAAGTTTTCCAGATTCACGAGGTACGTAGAATCAGAGTTGAACCTCTGCACATAACTCAGATATGCAGGTAACTTGGTATAAACTACGTAATAAACAGCATTGTGAAAGGACTCTCTACCTCCTTGTGTTTCTTCAGGAGTCAGAACTACATTTTTTTAATTTGAAATGGCCACTCTCTGCAGGCCTGTAAATTAACTTTACCATTTATTTCAGGAGATAATATGTTTTATATTGCCAATGAAATCACTTGTTAAATGCCTATTTCCTGTATATAATCAAAGCCTCAGGGGAATAATTCATTCATATAACTAATGGTCCTTATTCAAGTGAGCCTGTCAAGAATTTAATTACCTCTTGATTCCCCAAATTGTTTTTCCATTTTCGTCATCAGTGTAATATTAATCTTCCAGCTACTCATGTCAATGTTTGTTTCAGTATGTAGGAAATGGCATAATTGCAGACCAAGACTGTTGTACGCTTTTGGGAACACATTTTCTATTTGTATTTGCTAAAATCTGCTTTTGTTGATAGAAAAAAAAAAGAGAAAAGAAAAGAAAATTCAAGACTTCTTGGAAAAAGATAATGTAAGCTTGTATTTGAAAGAGCGTAAAAGAAAAAACTGTTCACACTTAAACGTCACCACATAAAATGTGGTGTATATGTACGCTTACATGTATGTGTTTTAGTGATCAGCAATTCCATTTAGTCCTTCAGTGCTTAAAAAGAAGTGGGGGAAGCTGTCTAACAGTGCATGTTTTACTTTTTTTTTTTTTT